>JASDQU011379331.1:12615-23654 GCA_032191745.1 Picea mariana | reverse complement strand
TCCAACTAGGGTTCCGAAGAGTCTTCAACAAAATGCGTCTTCTGAGTGGTTGTGTGGGGCAACATACATTTGAAATAATGTACATTATTTACACTTGTGCCCTTTGAAATATTGCTCATCATATTTATAGCAAAGATGAAGGTATTGGCATTCTGCCATCTGTTTCGAAGATAGCTTGTGGATTCGGAGTAGCTATGAGTTAGAAGAGCTAGGGTTAGTCACCAGAGGGGGGCTAGGGAGAGATCTCTTGGTTTGTGCAGTGATCACCATCTCAATGTCTTTAACACCGTCACAAGCTTTCAACCATGTTTTTGGGCATGGCATCATTATGTGTGCTCGAATTGCTTCCTCGATACCACTGATGAAACATCTTTAAAAAATGAAATAGATAGGCCCTCTATATAGATTGCCAATTGCTCAAAGGCAAGTAATATAGTCCATAATTGTCCCTATTTGGTGTAATTTTGTCAGGCATCCTAAATGGTGAGTGTCACGTTCAAAACGAGCATAAAGGACTTACACAAACTAGGTCCAGGCAATGTAGCCTTTATAAGCCTTATTATACCCCACTGCCAACGTTCAACATCCAAATATAAGACCCCCTGTTTTAAGTTTTTGTAGGTCATCAGTAATGCCATGGAGAGAGAAATAGTGTTCCATTTGGGTAGCCCACCCCAAGCAATCGGACCCATCAAATTTGTTCGTGTCAACCTTTGGAAAATGGTGTCATGAATTGTGACCCTGAAAGTGTGGTTGATTGTTATCTTGAAACAACATGTGCATAGTCGACACTTCTTGCGTTGGGAATTCCTCCTTGGTTGGATCAACGTTTGGATCTGGTATATTCAGATTAGAGAGGGCACCTAACAATTTCAAGAATTCACCATGTGATTTCATTATTTCGTTCATAATGTTGAGTGTAGACTTAGTGCCAGCAACCTTTTCATCTAGAGCTTGGCCTTGAGCAGGTTGGGTCGATTGTTGGTTCTCCGAGTTGGCCATGTTGCGAGTCTAAACCATGGGACTAGAAAATATTTTGTGGAAGTGTTATTCTCCACTTATCTCACTGCAATCAATGGCTTGAAAGGAGTCTATCTAGATATACCTTGAATCATTGTACTATCGAGTCCACACAAAAATGGTTACTTGAGAGGGAGATCCAAGCGATCAATATGACGTTGGGAATCTTTTGAGATAGATCTCCTGCAATGGTGTTGGCAAAACCCAGGATTTTTTATTTTTATGAGTACTACTCATGTGGAGTATTACTCCCAGTTGATTATAACTACACTGAGGTGGTGACGAAATCTCAAAATTCCTTCTAGATGCAAAGATGTAGGAATTTCGCTACCTAACTGTAGAAGCTAGGTTTTGCAAGGTCCTAGAGACATAGGAGTGTAAGGTGCTATAACTCTCCAATATACTTGCGGGGTCCAATAGCAAAACTCAACCTAATATCTTAGGGAACTAACTAAGGAGGCCCAATTGTGCCCTTAACCGTACTACCTAACTAGCCATGTACTAGAGAGGCAACCTTTCACCAAACAAATATTCCATAATGTCCTATCTCTTTAAATAGTTTTTCAATAGCAAAAACCCTAACTACTTGTGAGTATTTATAAAGTGGACCTTTTTACATTAAATAACTATCCAATACTATTTAATGGACCTTATTCAAAGAGGATGGCCACATATAACAATTAACTAACTCCTAGGTAACTTAACTCCTAGATAACTTAAAGTAAGAAGGTTAAAGTATTACCCTAACAAAATAAAAACTCACAAGCCACCAATTGAGCTTGAACCTTGTACCATACACTCTTATAATATATTCCTTGGTTTTATATAAAAGTTAAGTTTAAATAGTTTGAAACTGCTTAAAAGTATGCTCTAGAGCCATAAAACTACCAACAGCAAACCATACCCCATTCTCGCTTAAACTCTAGGTACTCATTGATCTAAGTGCCCAAGCTGCAAGAACAGGAACAGCCAAGAATCTAATCGCAAGGTTATGAAAAGTAAAAAAATCAACTAAAGTGCAGGTGTGAGCGTGATGTGCTCTAAGCATTGCGAGAATTACTAAGAGAGGGAGAGAATTACCCTATAAAGCATAATATGTAAACAAGTACTAAGGCAGTTAGGCAGTTGCAATCAAAAGCAGTGGTCTATTACAGTTGAAATTCCACATGCGGAAAAACAAGTCAAGCCGGATATCAGACACTGTTGTCGACGTGGAATATTATCATTGGATTGATGTTGAAGTCGACCAGGACTCCAAGTCGGAGTCAAAAAATGCTGCTTTCCGGGTCAACCTCAGCAAAGAAACGAAAAAGAGTTCGTTGAATAAAGAAGTTCGATGTCAATCTATGAATCTTAATCACTCACCGTACTTGTCAATACTTGCAAGTATGACAAGTATTGAGCTTACTGACCAAACCCACAAGCATGATAACTATGGTAGACTCAATAGTTATGAAATTTAATCTTTTCCGACCTAGAAAGTCGTGTCCGTCAAATTCAACACCATCAATAAACTCAATTGAAACTTCTGCTATGGCCATTTTATAAGTCATGTTACATCATAACCAGCCACATCAAGTTCAAGACCATTCCATAGTATTCAATATATACAGGAATGATGATTGGGACAAAAATAAAACAAAAATCTTAATCCTCCTCCAAAATAACTGCTAATACCAACGCTTCAGGTTTGCTGACTACAGCAGGGTAGGGTAACTGTTACCTGAGAAAGAACCTTGGGGCTGGTTCAACATAAACAGAGGGATGTCTGCTAGTAGAGTACCATTATTAGGCACTAGCCAGGCTTTTGCAGCAACCATGTTGTGTGTGAGAGACAAAGAAAGACCTCTTACTCCAGCAGGTAGTAAGAGGTCTTTTTGTTGAGGGAAACCTGAGCTAGCTTCGGCAAGGTGACCATTCTCCCTTGATGCTTTCAGCAGATTTTTGCCCACTCCAACCAAAAAAAACTGTTAATACCATTTGAATCACCAAATCTGCATCAGCAATAGCGACTAAGTGAAAACAAAAAAATGATATACACAAAGACTAATGAAAGTCTCCCTTGTTTGGTTGAGCAACCAATCTAACAAAGTTTCAAGAGTGCAAAATTAGCATATTTGAATTTTGAGGTGGCCGATCTCCCTTGATGCTTTCAGCAGATTTTTGCCCGCTCCAGAAATAAAAGAAAATTGCTAATACCATTTGAATCACCAAATTATATCAGCAATAGCGACTAAGTGAAAAAATGTTATATTCAAAGACTAATGAAATTCTCGCCTGTTTGGTTGAGCAACCAATTTAACAAAGTCTAAAAGGCTGCAAAATTGGCATATTCGAGAAATTTCGGGCAACCATTGAGCTTCATCTTTGGCAGACTTAGGGTTAAACAATGCATAAAATAAGATGCAAAACATATTAGGAGTTGCAATGAAGCTTTGAGCTTGATCCACAAACTGAATTAAAACAATGCTCGGTCACTTATTTCATGAATACCACTGCGACATATTTAAAGGACATGGACATCAGAATAGAACGATGTCCTGTAAAGTGCAAACAAGAAGAAATGAAAACCAGGGCATTACATCCACCTACACACTACAAGAGACTTCTTAATTCATTGTGACTAGGCTCTGAAATCATTTCTGCTGATTAGAAGCCACTCATCCCAAAAATATCAAAATTCAGCAAACAGTGATGTTGAGATTGACTCAAGTGTTTACCCATCTTCTGCAATTTCTTTATGAAAGTTATGATTATCATAGCAAGAAACTGCACTTCCATCAACAAGCACGTGAATGCTCATGGAGAAGTAAACCAAAGGCTCATATGATTCCAGTGATACCAGTTGGAATGAACTTTCAAACAGCTGCACTACACTGCAACAATGGGATTATAACAAAATATCCTAATATTGACAATATCTTTGAGCATGCCAACAACCAGATAATAACAACAAATTGCTTCAATAACAAAATCTTTGAAGCTATCCTCTTCAAGCTTGCAAAACCTCAATGTATTTTTGGGACAAAGGCTTCAATAAGATGCACAATATCAAATGCTTGAAGCCTCTGGGATGCTTCTTGCTAGAGTGCACAACCCCACTTAGCCTGATAAGGTAAAACTGAGAATTAACATCTAAATACACAAGTATTATAGAAATTGCAATGTGTTAACCTCTTTACAGCCAATAACTATGCTACGACACAAAAATCAATTTACCAGTATAAAACAGATTCAATACAAGCAAATGTAAAATAAAAGTCTTCATCAAATATGTACGTAGTCTTCATCAAATATGTACGTAGAAAGGCCTGATGTGCTGAAGAAAAAAACATGTTTGCGGGCTAAATGATTGAGATACCACATCCTCAACAAACATATCTAGGCAAACTTGCATAATTATAGAACGAGACTGTAGGATATGCTGAAAGTCAAAATAAGCATAGAATCATATAGAACAGACCCTGAAGACCTTTTGTGTCTTCGTAAGGTGCATCTTTATGGCTCTCTTCTGTTTTAGAATAAAAATATACAGCTAAAAGATTGTCCACAAAAGCCAAGGAGTTAAGGCAGCTAAGATACTGTCAGTAGCCAATGCCTTGGAACCAGATGGGAGCATGGTCTGAATAGGCATAAAAAGAAAAGATTTTTAATTATAAGCCAAAATGAAATATAATGAGCAATATACCTGCCATCTGGGGCCTTGCTGGTTGGTAAAGCAGGACTGGAAATATTCCCCTCCCCAGAGTTCAATTACCCCTACCTAGTACATATTAGCCCCTCATGGGCCATTACGGACAAGCTGGCCAGAATATTGACATCAGAGTCTAAGCGCATTTCAATAAAAATAAGCAATATACCTGGAGAAAGATTTTGATGTGGATGGGATATTGGAAGACATAGATATATTGTCATCGTAAAGAGCTCCTAAACTATCTTCCTAGTGTTGTTGGATCGCAGGGAAACACATGTAAATTTTTGAATAAACCATCTTAATTTTATGTTATCAGAAACTTGATTTCTCAAAGGCCATATGAGTAATAACAGGAATCAGAAGTCAAATAAATATATATAAAGACATACGAGAAAGTGCTAAAAATGAACTTATCACTACAGAATCCAGATAATAATTTCAATGAAGAAGGGCCCTGTTCTTCTGCATTTACAATGATTTAAGTTGCAAGATTGTATCTAAATGCTACATCCAAATGCAAAATATTTTATCTAGTGATCAATTAACTGCACCATATGAAATGAATAACACATTTGGTCAAATAATTTAATAACTACTATGTTAGACACACACATCAAAACATCATATTAGAATAAGAAAGCTCGAGCTTCATAAAAGTTGCAATCTAGAATACAGTATTAGGGCCCAGTAATTCTTCAGATTACAGAAATTTGATGTAACTTTTACTGCCTGCTTATACGCTCCCAGCACTTAGCAAAAGAAAGCAACAGCTAATTTAATTCGATCTTGAAGCTCTTGTAATATTGATCTAACAAACGAGGGAAAAAACCATCTTATCCAAATTACAAACAATCACACAACAAGCAGAGCGTGCCATAAGGAAGCATTTGAAAATAATTCTATCAAGAATTTCAAATACAAGTCTGTAATGTATAGACATTTCAACAATTGAATAAAAAAGCACTACATAATACATTGTATAGTCTTTTACAAGTACAATAAGATGCCCATCCCAGCAAATCCAAAATGCCTTGAACATTCAATCTTGGCATTAAAAGCATCAATCAGGATATATTATGAAGTATAAGACTGGCTCTAGCTAATCAATTTTCCTGTACCATTGCAATAAAAGGTGTAAGAGTGACTGCATACCATGGGATCTTATGTCCAGGAAAAATGTTGGGATTTGGGAACATGCATAAAACCATTTTTAGGAACTAATCCTTCTCCGTGAATTATGCATGGATCCTGGTGAGCCTTGAAACAACTCCAGTACGTAACTCTCCAAGTCCTCTGGTGAGTATTTAATGTACTTTTCTGCATGCCTCACACCTTCCAAGTGCATCCTAAATCTCCCCATGAAGGATCGGTATGCCGGAAGCAATTTCTCTTCAATAGAGATGCGCAGCTCTTCCCGGAGCTGAGGATCTGGAACAAACCAAGCTGTGTGATTCCTGTACACCTCTTCAAATACAGCATTGAAGCTCTTGAACCTATCCTTGAGGGCATCCTTTGAAACTTTGGTGGAAGAGCTTCCACCAATATAGATTCCTTCATCTCTTAAGCAAGATAAGACCTTTTTCCAAGCAGATCTTTGATAATGTGTGGCATATTGACGGACCTGCCCACTGTGTTTTCTAATCCAATCATCACCAAGAAGAGTCTTGAGCTCTGAGCCTCTAACTTTCTGAACTATGTAACGAACATTATTCATCAAGAACAAATGAGACAAAGCAATATCCTTGTAGAGTTTAGATTTTCCCTCAAGATTCGACTCAAGCAGTGATGTAATAGACAATAGACGACGAGCCAATGGTGTCGTGTTTGAACGGTCGCCATGGCGATCTTCTTCAGGAAATTCTGTGAACTCATCAGAAAGCTGCCTAGGAATAGCTTCCTTTTTCTCATCTATAAGCTGTTGCAAAGTATCTGTGTAATCAAAAAGGAACTTTATATAATTCATGACATACCGAGTCAAAGGATGAATTGCACCTCCAGGAATTGGAGTCTTGGAAGTTTCCCTCTGAATAGCATTTTCAAATTCAACAAATGTCCCCTTTGCAGCCTCTCCTAATCGTGTCAAAATTCCATCGGCCTCTGCTCTGATGCTGGCGCAGGACTCGTCCGAAAAAATTGACTTAATGGCTGGAAGAAGATCCGAGAGGCTCTCATACATGTCGAGAATCCTAAAGAGCCTTTCCGGAGACCGGCGACTTATTGCAATCGCCTCAACAAAATTCAGAAGCTGCATAATAGCACCTTTTGCAGTCTCAACAAAGCAGGTGTCCTGAATATAACCTAGTTGCTCAAAGATCTGAACACAAAGGCGCTTCTCGCTTGCAAGAAGGACCTGAACTGCAATCTTTATAGCCTGATTCCATTTTTTTATCTTCACTTCCAAACTTTCCCAATCCATCTTTTGAATTTCTTCAATACTGAGTTTCTCTATTCCGAGACGTTGTAGGCCCTCGTCAAGGATTTCTCGACGAACAGTACTGTAAACCTGGCAGCACTCTCGTTCATACTTGGAAGCAACCATACGCTCGGCAATGTCTTTAAGGTCAGGAATTACCTCAGGCCGAATTAAATCAATGACGAGGTCTCCGCTGCTATCGGTATTCACGAGAAGATTTTGAGCATCTTCATCACGATCGCCTTCTCCTTCGCCAGAGCTAATGGATGCAACGTCTGGCAAATCTTCGTGATGAGAAGAACAGAATGAAACCCTAGAAACCGGGCCGTGTATCATCTGGTAAAGCCGGTCCGGGTCAAAAAATTCACTCTGCTGAACCAAAATATTATGGAATTCATCTTCTAACCTAGCCATGGCAATCTGCAGAACATTCTGGGCACGGTCCAGTAGCTCGCTTCCATTGCTATCATTATTATTGTTATCATCATTATCATTTTCCGCCAAAGATAGGCCTTCCAGACTTTCCGTCAATCGCTGCACTTCGTCAACGGCCTGCAAATACGAGGCAGCTTCGTCCGGCGGCCCTTCCCATATCATAGACTGTCTTGCAGCTTCAGAAGAACTCGCATCCCATCGCAAAACTACTTCTTCTGCAGCAGCAAGCCTCTCTTCAATATCACTGCCGGCGTCATTTCCCAGCCGTTCAGTCATGCTAGAAAACCGATTGTCGAAATTTGAGAGAATTCTCAACATATCTTTGGTCATAGTTTCCGTCGTGGCCAAGCTTCTAACGATCTGCTGTGCCGTGGCGATTACTCTCTCATCTCCTTCGACCGCCATAGAAAAAAACAAAACAAAACGCAGATATATCCCTAACTCCCTTAAAATTCCAGTCAATACCTTCAATTCTCTATAATGATAGAATTTGGGGACAATTTCTCAAATGCCTGACCAAAATCTTAAATTTTCAGGGGATACCTTAAACGTTAGTCCCGATTGATCATCTTCCACCAGTTCATGCTTCGATAAGATCGGATCCGCTGCATTTAATATATTTTCGCGGCCTTTACATTCATATCTCTGTATCCTTCCCGTTTTTATCTCCAGAGAACTTGAGACACAGGTTATATCTCGCGGCACTCAACGATTCGAAGTTCAACAACAGACAAGAAGACATTCAAATGATAAACTACAGACCGTTTCGTGCAGTTCTTCGCTCTGAGACTTTGCCCCGCCTTCCACGGTCATAAAACCCTTGCCTATGGAAGCTCGATGCTACTGCTGCTTCTTCTTCAAACCCTTGATCGAAGGCATCCACCTCGTTGAAGAAGTAGACCCCTGCTTCAGGGTAATGCCGCCCCTTTACCACGGTTAGGGTAGGGTGGGGTGCGGTGGAATTAGAAAATTGTGAAAATGAAAAGAGTCATGAAAATGAGGTCAGACTCTGCCTCAACTACATATTTCTTTTTATTAAATTGTACTTTATTTTTGTATTTCTTGTCTTTCTTCCTCTCTCATGTTACATTTGGATTTGAAATCCAATGTTACATTTGGATTTGAAATCCACTAGGCTTGGCTTGGAACCAATGGAAATTCAATTCAATCACACATGGACACGTATAACGAAGCAAGAAGGTCTTTGGCCTCATAGAAAGGAGAATTGCATAGTCTTTCATTAAAGTAGGAGTTCCTTCTCAAACCATTAGAATAGCTATGACAAGAGACCTTGTCATTTTATTGGTATTGAAGACCTAGGATTTGAATTGTATGAAGGTCTCACATGGTGACATGTTAGCTAGGGAACTTGACCATTAAACTTGTATGAAGCTCTCACATGGTAACATGTTAGATAGGAAAATTGACCATTAAACTTGTAGTAGTGGTAGAGTTATCTTGTGTAATGTGTCTAGGTATTAGGGAGGAAAGTGCCTTGTGTAATGTGTCCAGGTATTAGTGAGGAAAATGAAGTTGACACCAACAAAAATGTTGGTGACCAAAAAAGGTGTTTGGAAAGAAAGGAAATTCAAGAGAATTGGGTGGCAATGAAGGAGATGAAATTGTGAATAGGAACTTTGCAATGGGAATGGATACATTCTAGGTGACCATATTAGAACAAGATACAATAATTGTGGGAGGATCATGTTACATGACAGAGTTGGATCGATCTAAATTGCAACAATGACACAATGAGATTTTGATGTCATTGATGGGAATTGACAAGAATCTTGATCGAGATGTGGTCCTACACCATGTTGTAACATGAGCCAATGGCACCAAGTCACTGAAGACCATATCGCAACATGAGCCAATGGCACAATGATTTGTTTGGACACATGGATTTGTGAAGGGGAATGACACCCCAAAGGACATGATGGTTCATGATGGTGACCTTTGGAGTCCCTATAGGAGAACAAGGGTGCACAACCAAGGAAGATACTTTTGAAAACAAAGAGAGCAAGAGGAGCTTTGTGGTTCTGAGGCATGCTTAGACAAAGAGGGTTGAGCTCCCTCAAGGAGCCAAGTTGCTCCACATGGGAGGACTTGTGCTTCCTTTAGGTGGATTCAGTGGACATAGTGGGGGCAACTTCCTTTTGGGTTGATTTTGGGGAAGTCTGGAAATGCAGGTCTGTTGGATGCATGTGTGAGACAGAACTGAAATCTGTGAAGTTTATGGAAACGAAGAGACGGCAAGTCTGCGGTTATTTGAGGTGCATCGCAAGTAGTTGTGGAGACAGTTGCGACAGAGAGTCTTAGTGTGACGATTCTATGGATGAGTGTCTTGGTGAGACGAGGCGAGTCGTGTGACTCTGTTGAAGTTGTAAACTGAGTCGGTAGTGCTCATATTGTAACTGTTTCACAATAACAAAGACTTAGTTGGGTGTTAAGCACGGTTTTTATTCCCTGCACTATATCTATGTTTTTCTCATTTGTTCCACTGTTGTTCTCTTGGTTTCTCATATTCATGGATGTATGCTTAAATATGACTAAGTGTAAAGTTGTTAACAATTGTCTAAGTATACAAGAGTTACACTAGAGTAGGAGTGTGATTCACTAGTGGCCTAGAACGGAGTATGGGTATGCTCTCACTAAAGAGGTGTAGTCCGGATGAAGTATCCTTGGTGTTGCCAAGCAGCCAAGTGAGAAATGTCGTGGTGTCGCACGCCCTCTAGTAGTGCACGATCGCAAGATTCGACTAGGCACACTGTGGGGACATGACAATGGCCATAATTGCAAGGACAAATCCCAAATTTCATTGGTCAAACCACACACAGTCTCGTCTCATTGCTTCCTCCTCTAGATCTCTTGCAATTATACATTCACCTTCATTATCTCTATCTCTATCTCCTCACAACCAATTTTGAAGTCATGAAAAGCACAGTGTAATGAAGCAAAGCATGGCATGTGTGACCAGTGCATTTATTGTTTTATTATTTGATCATTATTATCAAGAAAGAGAGTTGGTCACTATAAAAGTTGTTATTGTGACAACAACGATGTTTTTTGGAAACTAGAAATAAAAGCTTTGAGATCCAAAGAATGGGCCAAAATAACCACCACTACATAGTTGTCGCTTGGCATTATGCTTCCCACATAGATTAGAACAACTCTTCCACTTAGTTCCCCAATTACACTTAGTGGAAAAGGAAACAGAGTCACCTAACACCACCAATAATAGCAACTCAAAACATCCCCAAAATGGATTTTTTTTATCACAGCAATCCAACAAAACATATCAGATTTTCACATAAAAGTGGTTTTGAATGACCAGCTTTGGAAAACGACGTTTTCGTAAACGTCGTCAAATATCAATGTTTTGTCAAAAGCAACTTGACGAGACATGGTAAGCGGTTTTTACAAGAAAGTGGTTTGGGGTGACGAATTCTCGAGGGCGACATTTTCGGAAAAGTATAA
>JASDQU011379329.1:2186-23881 GCA_032191745.1 Picea mariana | reverse complement strand
TAGTGAATGCAGGTCAGCATTGGGAGGAGAGTTGTAGTGAAAGATCAACCAAGCATGAAAAGGGATCGAAATCAAACACAAAAAATAAGGTACGTCAACTTAATCTCTTGAGCCTTGTATTTACATATGAGTAATGGGGGTTTAGGCATGGGATGATGGTAAAAAGTAAGAATCCTTAGGTCATTTCTACATGCATGATAAAACTCTTAGTGCAAGTCTGTAGGAGGGATTTCCCACCCACAACAGTGAGAGAAATACAGATCTTGAATAAGTTCAAGTAACAAAACTTTTGAATTATTTTCATAAATACATCAAAGAATTACATGAGGAAACACCATGAAGAGACAAGTTCGTAGAGTTAGCAGAGGCTTATAGATAGGGGGAGTATACCTAGATGAGGAGTACCCTTTTCCATTGATGTCCAAGGGGGAGAGATAAAGAGTAAGTCATGGAGAGATAGATGCATATAGTCAGGGGGAGAAATGGTCACAAGGGGAGCATGCGCATAAGGATTTCCATGACTAAGTGTTTCCATCAATGCCAAAGGTGGATATTGTTGGAAAATTGGTTGGAATTTATGTCAACTAGTGTGATGGGTGTATTTGGATAATTCTCCAATGTGGTCCCCTTATGGCGTAGCTCTAAGCATGGCCCTCATGGGAAGATGCTTTGAAGAAGACTACAAGAAACCCATAATCATGGTTAAGGAACCCTTATTTGAATGAGGAATTAAGTCATGAAGGATGGAGTAAATGAAGGTAAATCACTCATGGTTGGCCAATACTTATCATACCATTTCTAGTGATATCTGGAACACCACGTAGTTCCTCACGGTTAGGGAGATATGGCCTTGTAAAGTTGGAAGCCCCAAAGAGTGGATAAGAAGTCCCTAGTTTGTTATAAGTCTTGGTCAAAAGGGTAAATTTGTTGTAACAAGAAAACTCTAAAATCCCTAAATTAAGGAGAGGAGTTACCTAGCACAAGTATATAAACACCTCAAGAAGTCATTCATAAGAAAATTTACACATGCATTCATTGATCATCTATCTTGTGAACTAGTGATATTTTGTGAAGGTTGTGACAACATTTTTTTGAGGTAGATAAGGAAGGTCAAATGAGAAAGTGTCGGGGTTGCACCAAACCCTATTTTATGAGGTATATGTGGGTTGTAGGTTATAAGGGAGTGGATGTACATGGGTTCCATTGAAAGAAAGTGTGGATATCCATGGGATGTGGAAGAGAAGGTCGTGTATTTCTGAAAAGCTAATGAAGGTTTGAATAGATGTTGGTACTAGGTCTCTAGATTCTGAAAGAAAGTTAACAGGTTAACATTCTATAGGTTCATACCAGCTACAAAAGTTCTTGTATGGTTATTAGTTTATTTTGATGCCTATATTTTCTTATGATGTTGTGAATGCTTGAGGAATTCTTGGTGTGGTTGGTCTTGTACTTGGATATGGTATATGTTGGTTAGTTTATTGAGTGAGCAACAATCCTATGTATGGTACAACATTGATATGGTTCTTATAGATCACATCCTTGATTTTATTGTATATGGTTGAGGGTTATCCATGTTGTATGGTGATGTATTCATGAGGGGAATGCTAGGATATTTGAGATACTTCATTGATGATATGATACATATATGCATATGGTTGATGATATGGTATATGACACAGATTGTACATGGTTGATGCTCTAGCTCATGATTCACTATTCATTATTGATGCATATTTTTGTTCATGATTGAAGCATGAGATAATATGTATATTGGTCTACACTTGATGCATGGTATGGTATATGTATAGTTGGTTGATGAACATATAAAGGTTGATGTAACAATGATAGAGATAGTGACATAGACAGAGTGACTTTGGAAAATAAAGTGACAGAGACAGAGTGACAATGACAGTGGTAGCGACAATGGTAGAGTTTGTGATAGTGACAACTAGTCTACATTTATATTCCAGGGCGGTTGGACGGAGAAAGAAAAGGTGGTTGTAGCCACCTTCTGGTTGTAGACAAAGAACCTAGAGGGTTGCATCCTCCTTCTGGTTGAGGCCAAAGAATCAGGGAGTTGTAGATTCCTTTAGGTTATAGCCTGAGAATAGGGGGTTGGATCCTCCTTCTAGTTGTAGCTAGAGAATCAGAAGTTGGTGCTTCCAATGAATGTTTTATTTTGATAAATATATAAGAAAGGAATTATGTGGTTTTCTCCAATTTGGGTTTCCACGTAAATGCTGGTGTATTGTGTTGATGTGATATTTCTTATATTTACATTCTTATTATATATATGATTGGATGCATTCATAGATGATACATTGATGATAAATTGTTGAATATTGTTGGTAAAGATAGAGAATATATATATTGTGGTTAAAAGTGGTATTATTGATCATTACTAATTCACCACCCCTCTCAGTAATCCAACAATAAGGACGCAAGAGATCCACTTCATGAATAATGTATAACATTTCCTTTTCATAAATGGATTGGCCCAAATGTCACTTTGAAATTTGTTTGCTGGTGAAGGCAAAAGTCCTTCCATCTTGTACATGGATGACCCCAATTCATTTACCAAAAGCATCACATTCTAGTACAAAAGTCTTTTTGAAGTCAGTAAGTTCCAAGATAGGGGCCGTGCACATAAATTCTTTGAAGGCATGGAAGGATTGATCGGTGATTGGATTACAAGTGAAAGCATTCTTTTTAAGGAGACCAATGAGAGGGGCTGAAATTTTTCAACAATTCCAAAAAAACTTGCGATAATATCCCATTAAACCCAAAAACCATGCAGGATCTTAATATTTTTATGGTGAGATCAATCATGTATAGCTTCAATTTTCTTAGGATTCGCCCATACACCATCCTTTCTGACAATATGACCTAGGTACTCTACTTCTGAGGCTCCAAAGGCACATTTAGATTTTTTGAGTAAAATTTGATGCTGAGAGAGTAGATGGAGGACTTGATACACATGGGCAAGATGGGTTGTCTACGTTTTACTATAGATGAGAATATCATCAAAGAAAACTAAGACAAAACGACAGAGAAAAGGATGGAATAAATGATTCGTGAGACTTTGGAAAGTGGAGGGATCATTACACAGGATAAAGGGAATTACCAAGAACTCATAGAGACCCTCATGAGTTCCAAATGAAGTTTTGGGAATGTATCCCTCTTTCATACGGGCTCTAGTGGTAGCTAGAAAGAAGATCAAGTTTGGTGAAGTACTGAGTACCACTCAATTCATCCAATAGGTTATAAATGATAGGAATAGGGAATTTTTCTTTGATTGTGAGTTTTTTTAGGGAACAAAAATCATGACACATTCACCAATTACCTTCTTTATTAAGGACCATGACCATAGGAGAAGAATAGGGGCTAGTACTAAGACAAATAACACCTGCTTAGATAAATTCTTGAACAATTTTCTCAATTTCATTCTTTTGAGAAAGGGGATGATGATAAGGGAAAACATTTGGAGGAAGACTATCCGGTATGATAAAAATGGAATGATCATGGATTCCATGGGAAAGGGGAACTCTCCGAGGAGTGGTAAAAACAATTTGGTGTTTGGAGAGGATAGATTGGAGTTTGGGATGCACAAAGGGTGTCTCAATGGATTCAATGGAGTGGAGTTTGGAAATAATGTCGGAATGACCTTTTTTGAGGTGATTTTCCATTCGATGGGAACTAATGATCTCAAGGGATCTTGTTGTGATGTCTTCGAACTTACATTTTTGTCCCTCCTATGGGAATTGCATGGATTATTCCTTAAAATCCATGAGAATGGGTCCGAGAGTGAATAATCATTCGAAACCGAGAAAAATGTTGCAACCACCCATGTCTATAGAAAAAATATGGGATTTCAGGTGATACTAACCGATTTAGAGCCACACATTTTCACAACGTCCTCCACATTTCATGGAATCTCCTTTGGAAATCATGATTTGAAAATTATTGACTTCACGAATATATCAATAGACTTCTTGGGAAATTCAAAAATGAATAAAATTATGGGTGCTACCACTGTCAATGAAGATTATGACTTTCCTATTCTTAATGTAACCAATTAACTTGAGGGTGCGGGGAGCAAAGAATCCATTGAGGGAATTCAATGAAATAACTGGTTCAACTTCTGGTGGAGCAGAGGGTGGAGTCAGATCAAATCTTGGTGGTAGCTCTTACACAAGGGGAAAAACTTCCTCCTCTTCATAAAAACCCTTGATCATGACCATAAAAATATTTTTTTCCTGACACTTGTTCCATGGAAAATATTTGTCATCAGAATTATAGAAAAGACCCTTGAGTTTTCGTTCACCCATTTCTTCCTAGGTTAATTTTTGGATCTTGAGGGGGGTTGTGGGAGGGGTACGATTTCTAGGTTTATGGAGAGGAAGAAAAGATGTTTTTGTGGTCTGGGATAATACAATATATTATGATTCCCTTTCTCATTAAGTATCTTCTAACCAAGTCTGGGGGCGGGCCATGAGAACATGGGAACGCATTTCATCTTTCACATTGTTGATAAAGAATTCTTGAAAGAAGGAATCTGACATTCCCTCCATTATGAAATCCAAATGCTCACAGGAGGAAATGAAGTCTTCCACTTTCCTAGACTGCTTCAACTTGGGCAAACGGCATAAATGATGGGTGTCAAAGTCAAAGAAGTCATAAATCTCTACAACAAATTGTGTCCAAGAAACATACCTTAGGAGTGAATTTCTATGCCATTACCACCATTACCATCATTCCATATCCATATGTAGGATACGATAATGAAGTTTAGTTAAATAATCCACAATAAAATGAAAATATAAATAATGTTCCATTCGAGTGACCTAGCCTGTTGGATCTGAGCCATCAAATTTGTTCACCTCAATTCTAGGAAGGCGTAGGTATTGAGGAGGGTGGATGGAATGAGGACCTTGGTAATGGGAAGAGTCATTATCTTCCTAATATGAAGGTTGTTCATGAGAGTTGGGGTTCAAGGATCATCCCATCAATTGCTTGAGTGTGTCTTTGATGTATTTGATGTTTGGTCCTATAGGGTCTAAACAGAGGAATTGAGCCTGCTAATGTTGGAATTGAGAGTCTTTATGTCCTCATTGTTCTGAAGGTTGTCAGAAATCAAGGTATTTAGTTCTTGGTTGTGGTTCATGGACATTTAGGAAGAGGAAAAAATGGGGAGGTGGTTTGAAATGAAAAAAGTACAAGTGATGGGTATCACAAAAGATGAGTAAAAGAAAGGAAGCCAATGGGATAGGTGGAAAATAAGGGATCCAGGAAGGGTGGGTGGGAATATAGATAAAAATGGTGGCAGATGATAGGTATCATGATGATCAGGGAAAAAGGGGGAATCTAATGAAATAGGGCCCAAATAAGGGTGTTAGGTCCATGAAAAAAAATTGTTAAAAATTATAGGTATCATGGTGATCAGGGAAAAGAGAGGAATCCAATGGGATAGGTCCCAAATAAGGGTGTTGGTGGGACCACTACACTTTTTTTTAATCTTGTAGAGTTACACTTCGATTTAAATAATACTGCAATGGTGAAATGCCCCGATTCTTAACAAGAAGAAATGTGTAGTAATTTTGCAACCCGAATGCAAGAGGCAAGGTTGCACAAAAATAGATCTTGTTTGTTCCTTTTATGTTATGTTTATGTCCCAAGGGTTAGGGTGTTTAGGGTTTTTATAGATAGCGATTTTAAATATATTATGGGTCTTTGATATAAGTGCAGGGTCAAATAGTAGTACTCGACCCAATATCTAAAGGAACCAACTAAGGAGGCTAGACTGTACCATTAGTCATAATACCTAATTACTAAAGTACTAGAGAGTATCTTCTCAAGTTTTATTCTTGGTGGAACTATAGCAGTCAGGAGGTCAATCAATTGATATATGAATGGTTTCAAGATAACTAGGCCAACCTGTATACATGTGTTTTCTGATGAACTACCAATCAAAGGGGTGCCAACATGGGTTACAAGGGTTTCCAACATTGTGAGCTTAGAAACATCTTCTATTTCCTATGTCTATTATTCCCCGACCACGAATGTATGCACTGAATGATAGATCACTGTAGTTGTAAGATGATGGAATATGTATCTACCTTGAAAAAAAATTAACCCACAATTCCTTCCAAGGAAGGTGATCTAATACCACTTGTAAGGTACCGGATGTAATATAATATGCATAAACATGAATATTCAACAAATATCAATGGAACAAAAAAATATTAAGAAGAGAAACACCAAAAATGATACTTTTATTCAGAGAAAGCAATGTTCACATGCCTCTTGAAAGGGGAAATATCTAGCAGAGAAGATCTCTATTGTAATAATTCTCAAGACAAAGTTTCCCATGCCTCCTACTCTTATTTATACTAATTTTATCTTCTAAAGAACATTCTAGAGGAAGCTCTTTCTAGAAGTATAAGCTTCTATTAGGCATTCTTACATTGAATTGTTCACATTTATTAAATAGGTCGTATTAATTAATTTTTTCCTTTATTACATGGAAAATAGATTATTCTATCTATGTGAGGGGTTAGGGAGTTTAGGTCCTTAACAGATCCAGGTGGAGCATGAAGGGAATTTTTGGGCGGAACCAATATGCATCTTGGACTGGAAATTCAAAGTGCTCAAGAAAAACTCCATAGGGTTAGTAAATGTTCAATGGACATACTACAGCCTTGAAGATGCTACATGGGAGCATGACAAAACCATGCAGGAAGAATACCCACAAATATTTGTTAATTTTCAAGAAAATAAAAGTTGAAAACGCAAGACTCCATTTTGGGAAGCTAGTTATCAGAAGCATATCTATGAAATTCTTGGTCATCAATGCTGATATCCCTAATAAAATAATGATGCATTCTAATGGACTAAAGGCAGTGAAGGGGGAACATCCCTTGGATCAGTAGGTTGAGAAGAATGAGAAATTATGGTTGGTACTGTTATTGGAGGGTAAGGATTGCATAATTTATTTTATTTTTATGAATATTGTGATGTAATTTTATATATGTATTTCAGCATAATGCGTTGCATCAAGGACGATTCATAATTGAAAATATAGATGTGGCTATGGCCAATAAATGTAAATGTGAAATGTATTTTCCTGAATTGGAAATAAATATAATGCAATACCATCTACTGGGATATGGACAAAGATGGGGGATTATTAATGAAAACGAGAGGGGGAATGCCTAGAGAGTGTCCAAGAGGGATCCAAAGGGAAATACTTTATGGGTATTAATTCAAACCCACATTTCTGAATTTTATTATCATTTTGGGGAAAACTTTTATTTTTTGGTTGAGTGTATGAGAGCCCAATCATTGAATATGTGAGAAATCACAAGTATATATAGATAAATAAAATAATCATCTATTTATTGATCCAACAACATATCAAACATGATAAGAACAGAAAGAGAAAAGGAAAAATAATACACCAGATATATGTGGTTCACCCGATTGGGCAACGTCCATAGGAAGGTTGTCTTCTATTATCTCTAGAAATCTCCTTCAATATTACAAGAGAGAAACTCCACAATTACCTCATACAAATATAGAAGAATGATTGAGAGAAAAATATGATGATCACATGTTATTCCTTAATAGGCACTCTTGGAATTATTATATACAAAGAGATATGTAGGAATTACTCTCACATATTGCATGTGGGATAATGCAATTCTCCTTTTTGCAATCTCTTTATATAATATTCCTACCAAGAGTAAACTATTCCATAATAAATATGGGATATTTGTTTTATACTCTTTTACACAAGATTGTGGAAACATTATGACATAATAAAAAGGCATTATTACCTTCCAAGGAATATAATATATTCCAACACTTCCCCTTAATAATGGTTGGGAGAAAATCCCACACTAATGGAGGAAGGAGTCATTACTAATTCTCCCTCTTTATGAAAACTTCCCTCATCCAAAACAAAGAGAGAAGATGTACAAACTTTTCCTCTTGCATGGATTTGGTGAAGATATCGGGTTCTTGTTGCTCAGTAGGACAATATTGAGATTATTGAGTTTTTGAGTACATGATTTTCACCAATAGAATTTACTTTTGCGCAGAAGAAAAATTTGTTGGTTAGAGCTACAGATTATCAGTTGATTGCATGTCATTTATACAAACTTGGAGCAGATAGTATCTTAAGGAGATGTGTGATGGAGAATTAAATATCCATTATTTTGGAAAAGGAATATGAAGGGATTGAAGGAGGAAAATATGTAGGAAAAGTTAACGTGCAGAAGGTATTGCATGCAGGATTATGGTGGCCAACAGTTCATAAGGATTTAAAGGAATATTGTCAGAAGTGTGATGTTTGCCAAAGAGTTGGGAAGCCATCTAGGAGGGATGATATTCCACTGAGACCATAGGATAATTTCCAAGTGTTTGATAAATGGGAAGTAGAATTTGTAGGTCCAATTAATCCACTAGCCAGATGATCAAGAGCCAGATATATTAATACAATAAAAAAAATCTTTAACAAATGGGATGAGGCAACACCAATAAAGGATTGTAGTGCAGAGACTGCAACACGTTTTTTATTTGAGAATGTGGTGAAAATGTTTGGATGTCCAAAAATATTGATGAGTGATCAGGGGACTCACTTCATTAATAGTAGAATTGATGCAATGATTGAATAGTTTAAGACCCACCACCAGAAGAGTACTCTTTATCACCCTCAAGAAAATGGAATAGTGGAAGCCTTCAACAAGATTTTGGAGATTGCCTTTACCAAGATTTGTAATGTGAACATAGATGATTGGGATTTGAAGGTATCGACATTACTTTGGGTGTATAGGACTACATGTAAGAAGATAACCAGAGAAACACCATTTAGATTAGTATATGGAAAGGAAGAAGTAGTTCCCTTATATTATTTGATAGCAAGCCTGTGCATTGCATAAATTACATATATAAAAGAAAGGGGTGAAAAAAAGGAAATATTGGCTCAACTGATGGAATTGAAGGAGGACAGAATCATAGCAGGTTTTCATTAAGTAAAGGAGAATTCATGGTATGACAAACATATCAAGAAGAATAATTTTAAGGTAGGAGATCTGGTTCTCCTCTATGAAAGTAAGTATTTGCAGCACCCAGGGAAGATTAGAATGCATTGTCTAGGGACATATCAGATATGTTCCATCACAGATGGAGGTGTTGTACAGCTGCAAGACTTAGCAGGCAAGGAAATTCAAGGAAGGTTGAATGGTAGTCCACTGAAATTGTATAGGGACAGTCAACCCATTGAATCTCTATAGTTGAAGCGCAACAAGTAGACTTGTACATATTGTAAATAGTAGGAGTTAAAAGAAGAAAAAGGAAGATAAAAGTAGAGAAATGAAGAAAATGCCAAAAATATGTAGTTAGAGGAACAAGTGATATGTAGATAGTTGGGAATGATAGTGTGCAACATACAAAAAGTTTGTGTGACAAAATTTAGAAGCCTATGCATAGGAAAATTAGACACCGTGCAATGGAATGAAGAAATAACCAGAAAAGAGAAAAATGGATGAATGGAAAAGAAAGGAAAATTTGAAGCATTAATGATAGGGTTTATAAAAAGGGAGAAACTAGGAATAGTTCGACACATAGCGATTTTTGAGAAATAGAAAAATTAAGAGAGAAAATAGAAGGGTCTTAAGAAAGAGAGATCGTAATTCAAATGTAAGGAAAGAAAAAGGGAACCCCCTAAGGTTGGTTCTCCTGGATTATTTGTAAGAGTGACCCGACAGTCGGGGAGAAATAAGGACACAATGGAAGAAACAAAGAGTTTCATGGAGCTAGAGGATGTTATGACATCGGAGACTGAATCTGTCAATCCAACTAGCATAGAAGAAGAAATATCAACCACAGAACATGTGCCAGTGGGTCATAGCACATGACAATAAAAAAACCATAAAAATGGCGCAAACCCTAATCCAAGAAACCTTGTAGATGCGGAGGAAATGGAAAACAAAAATAGAAAGTCATGGCAGAGGAATTCCTAGTCGAAGATATTACAGGCCATCAAGAAATAGAGGGCGAATAAGAAGAAGAAGAAGTCGAGGATGAAGTTGCAGAAGAAAACTTAGTCATGCGTGAGAAGAGGAAAACACCAAGCACAGTAGAGATGGCTTTACCTTTTATCCCAAATGTCATAGTTGTAGTGGAAGACATGCTAGGGAAGGTGCCAAGACCCCAATATCGACCCAAGGATATCTTTCTTTCTTGTCTTCTTACCTGTTGTGATACTTCCTGATTGAACCGAAATTTTGTCTTAGGATGATTGAAAGGATGGGATGTACATCTAAAGGCCTCCCATTCACACTTGGAACATGTTATGAAATATATTGATATGGTCCTATAAATACATGGACATTGTATGTTTCAAAGGAATGAATTCATTTTAATTTTATGCTTCCCATTTTATCTTAGAGAATCCATTGGTTCTCTTGAGAGACCATTGAGAATTCATAGCATTTGGTAAGATTCTCACCTCTTGAGAAACTTGACCTAGAATTTCTTCGACATTTTTAGATAGGAGAGTCAATATCTATTTTGGGGGGACTCAAGAGACATCCTAAGGAGGAATAGGGGATCCATAGTCCCACTCTTCTCCTTTGGTGTTCTCAATTCAAAGATCACTTTCCATTTGGGTAGTTATCTCTTGTGTTAATTTCATGCATCTTTTAGAATTTACTTGTGCTTGTTTTTCTTTCATTTATTGGTTATTTTTTTTCTTGTTTACTATTTTGTAGATACACTAATATACTAATCATTTATATGCTGTCTTGTTGGTGCAACAAGGCAGTTAAAAGACCTCTTTTTTCTCACCCAAGTGAAAAAAGGAACCCAAATTTTTGGCAACCATATTGGGGATTGGGATAAAATTCCTTCTCTTTTGGACTCTTAGAGATTGTATTCTCACTCTCTTGTGTTTGCAGGGAACAAAACTAGCCCATCCCATCCTTCAAAAACTACAATTTATTCGTTGGTTGATAGAACTCATTTTACATTTTTGGCCCGCCATTTCTCTGTGTGTGTGTAGGTTCAGGGTGAAAAGTTGCTTGGTGAACACTCTGTATAATCGTGCAAAATGTTCCCTCTGTGCAACTTTCTAAGGAAAATACACACAAACTCTCCTTTTCACTTGATTGTAAGGGCTTTTGAAGTTGATTTCACCAAGTAGTGGTAGGTTATTTCCCACACTTTGTAAAAGCCATAAAAATTAGGGGTTAATTTCTTTCTTGCATAGGCACTTAGTCACACATAGACATCTAAGAGGATAAAAAGAACCCCACCATATTTTCTCTTATTTGTTACCATATGGATGGCTTAGTATAGAATATGGATTTTAAACTAAAGATTTTATTTTGAAAAATCACCACATTAATTTGGGACTAGGAGACTATTTTTCTAATCTTGTAGTATGCTCTTTCCTTTCACTTTTGTGTAATCTTGGAAATCAGAAAAAGATATTTCATAAGAAATCTCCATCTCCCTTTAAAATAAATCATTTTAGGAGAGGCTAATACCTCTTTATTTTTCTTTATTCAAACACAATCTAAAAGGTTTGTAAGGGCCCATACATGCCCACATGTGCACAATCTTAGGACACTTTCAATTTTTAGAGAAAAAAACCTAGGAAGTTTAAAATATTTCTAAGGTCCCATACATGTCCACACGCTGACAATATAGGGATAGTTTCAAAGCATTATTAGATTATTTAACATTTTAGGGAGATTAAAATATCAAGAGTAAGGACCCACATGTCCACCATGCTAGTTACCTAGGGATTTTTCAATTTTTGCAAGGATTGTTTTTTAAGCTTAGTAAATTAGTGATAAGAGATATTTGTAAAGGACCAAGCAATGTCCACATGTTAAAATTTTTATCACTAACTTATTGAAAATCATTACACACTTCCACTTCTTGCACACAACATCACCACTCACTCAAAATGTTTTTATTAGATACTTGAAAATGTAGTATGCTCTTCTCCCCACAACCATAAGGGATATTGGAGGATAAGAATGGTTTCATTTTTCTAATGAAGGTATTTTGTTGATGTCATTGTTAAATAAACGAGGTTTACCCATGACCCCAACCTCACAACCCACTTTCAAATCCTCAAAGAAACCATTAAACAACACACCTTTAACCTCCACATGAGGAATATAAAACAAAATTATAGTCTAAGTTATTATTTTGGGGATAGGTATCGAAATAACTCCCCATTATCCTTTTCTCATTAAAACTTAGAATTTATGAAATAGGGTACCAAAATCCTCCAAATCAAGCATTCTTGCACCATAAGGTAGGGAGACAACTGTGAATGGTTGAAGGTCGAGGTCCAGTTGTTATGTGAGTGCCTCCTTGGGTCACCCAACCCTTGGAAAGAATCCATCCTGTGACCCATTTCTGAGGCCGAAAATATGAATGTCGTTCTTGATCGAGGTAACTTAGTGGTCAAATATAGGTTTTATCTACCCAGGTGGCAGTTGTGCATTGCAACCATATCTTCATAATATTTTGAATAGATATTAAGAAATATCATTGGTACTTTCGGGATATGACACCTTCACTCCTCATTATAACTAATTATTCATACCTTCATTAGCTCCTCTTCCTATGGATTCATTCCCCACTATTGAGTGCTCTTGGAAGGCCCAATTATTTTTGAGAGGAAGGATGATAGGTTTGTCGAGACACGTGCATTTTATTTTATTCACCCACATGGATAAAAGCATTGAAAATCTTACATTGTTACTTTCTTTATGTATGATTGCCACTATTTGACTACATACAGTTTGGAAATACATTTTTGAGATAGTCTGCAAAGCACTTGTTCTTTTATTTTCTTCTCACCACCACTTTCACACATTCACATATCATCCAAAATCATAGGGGAACCACAACATCCCCATCCTTCTAGATTCTTGAGAAACCTCCCTCCAATTTTGGGGGTGTCCACAATTTTGCTGACACATCATCACAACCAACACATACACCAGTAAGTGCCACGGTTCTAGAATCGAATTTTCTTGGATCTACCTTTATTGGCACCAATACCCAAAACACCTCACCTAATATTCCTCCACCACAAGGAGGCATAACACAATCTTATTTGCAAGGTACAAGCTCTCAAACATCCTCACAAGGGAACACTTCTCCAATTCCACACACCATGGCATGCAACACCCCCATCATGCCATACTTGGATGTTGACATGTTTACATGAAGAGTATTATTTTCATTGATGGAAAGAAAAACAACAACAATGGCATGGTTACAGGAAGAATGTGCTTGTCATTGATGGCAAGAACAACATTGAGGATGGCATATTGGAAACAATGATGGAAAAAAGGAAAGCAATGATGATAGCATTAGGAATTATTGTCTACAAGTTTAGGAGGAATAGCACAGAGTTGAACATAGAGAGAAAGTGTGTGCCAGGGATGAGGTTAAATTCATTGCCAAATCTCAAGAGATATAGTGTTCTTAGAAACACAGACGAGACCCAAACTCATCAGGACTCCCAGAAGGATCAAAGCTCGAGTCCTTTAAAACTTAGAAATTCTTTGAGTCGGGAGGAAGCGTCAGCTCAAGAGGAGGAGTGGAAATGACCATTGGATCAAATTCCAGACAAGATGAATGAGTTCTCAGAGGAGAGGAGAACAGATCTTAGCCATTATATATGAGTACATGGACCAATAATCGTTGGATTCCAAGGGAAGTGCACAAGATGAGGTTTGAAGTCATCAAAACCGTCCATCGTCAAGTTTGACAAGCGGCAATAGATATGAGAGTTTGAAGAATCGAACTTTGAAATATTTGCAAGGGGTAGAGTGGAGTCAATCCTAGTCATTGATGTTTTGGAATGACACGTGGAGAGAGATCATCATTTCGTTGACTCGCAAAATGGAAAAGTCAAAGGTGAGAGTTGTAGGAACTTGCGATGTCTGAGTTCGTGAGTTGATCTGAGCCCTTAGATCGTGGGGAGTTGTGAACCATTAGATGCAGTGGATTTGCAAGGATGATATGCTCAAGAAAAAATATCTGAGAGATGAAGTCGTGAAATGAGAATTCACGATTTTATCTGAACCTTTGGATAATGGAGAGTCGTGGAGTGTCAATCCGACATAAGCATATATCGAGAAATCAAGAGTTGAAGAAAGGAGGTTATCTAACCTTCGACATCATGAAATGAGAAGTCTTGATGAAATATGGACCATTAGATCACATAGGGTTTTGGACCATTGATTTGGCACAATGAAGAACAAAGTCCAAGTTCTCGAAGAAGAGATCTAGACCGTTGAAATACGGAATATCATGGGTCATCGATCAGACAAGATTTAAATCATAAAATGTGAAGTCATGATATGATCCATGACATCGGATCACCGAGGATCGTGGGTTGTTGATCTGGAGCAGGTTTTAGAAAATCGAAAGTCAGGAGAAGGGAGGTGAGTAGTCCTCCAACTTTGTGAAATGTGAAACCCCGATAAGATTTGTATCATTGAACCACATAGGGATTTGGGTCATCGATCTAACACAGAGCATTGAATCGAGAATCAGGAGTTGGAAGAGTCAGGGTTGGATCACATTCAAACACCCGACACGTGAGGTTGCGATTTGATCACAATCGTTGATTGAGGTAGCATTGTGAACTTTTGATCTGACACTGCAAACTAAGTTAGAAATCTTGCAAAACATGAAGCACTGGAATGTTTGGCCTGTGGTCATAGCCAAGCTCACATCATTGAAGTATTAAGGGAGGAGCTAGCACATCTCTAGGATCCACATCAGAGATCACTAAGATCGCGAAGCACCCTTTTGATTAGTAGCCACATGGAGAGAGAATAGAGGAATGATCTAGCATTGCTAGGCTCCACCTCAGAGTTTCACGAGTTGGGAAAATTGAGGTGACTCACAGTCAATCACCCAAAACACAAAATTGCGAAATGAATAATGGTTAGGCATAAGGTCACCGTCAATGGTCATGTGAAAGGAAGGGGCTTAGCCAAGAAAGATAGCACCCACTGTGTAGATTTATCAGAAAGGGAAAAGGTGCCAAAGGGATGAGTGTGTATAGGTTTTCTCACTAACGTCCATAACAGAGTGATTGCATCTACCAAAGAATTTGAAGAGGCTTCAGGGTGATCACCGGAGGGGATGAAGAGTCTCGAGGTAACTACTAGTGGTATGAATATTAATCATAGAGACAATTGACAGATGGAAAAGTATCCAATATTGTAACTTCCAGAGAAGCCAAATAATCCCAGCATAACGACCATTCATGATGAGCAGAATGGGTATAACCGTAGAGAATACAAAGAGTTGCCAGGATGATTTGGTAGAGGACTTGGCATGAGAAAGACATGAAAAACAAAGAAGAGTGTGTGCTTCTCTGATAGCTAGGCATGTGGGTAGAAGGATACTGTGATATCAATATGAGGTTGAGTTGAGAGACACAACAAACGACATGCAGGGGTAGCATAGAGCATAAAAACAGAAGAGAAGCTGAACAGAATGGCATGTTGTGCAAGAAGCAAAAGAGCAGAGAACATAAATGCTACAGAGGATAAAAGTAGAATATTAGAAAGCACAAGGGGATGCAAGAAAGAAGACACTTATGCAGGCATAGTAGATCAGTGTAGTAGAACAATGATGTCACTGGTAAGCCATTGATTAATCCTGTATCACTGTAATAAATTTAAGAAAGAAAAGATTTATATCTCAGGGTGGTAGGGTGGTTCTAGGGAGGACAATCATCCTCATAGTTTCAAGTGGGTGATTGAACATGGGGATTTGTAGCTTCCATCTGGTTGTAGCCATAAAAACTAAGGTGGAAATGTGGTGCAAGGGAGAACTATTGTTCTCTATTAGACAGGTTGGTACCTGTGTGACTGGAAGTTGGTGCTTCCATCCAGTTGGTTGTGGAACACTCAAGGAGTTGGTGCTTCCTTCTAGTGGGTGCTAGAGAAACAAGAGAGTTGGTGCTCTCAGCAAGTTGCATCTTGTATAGGTTGGTGCCTGTGTGAATGGAAGTTGGTGATTCCATCTAGTTGGTGCTTCCTTCTAGTGGGTGCTAGAGAAACCAGAGAGTTGGTGATCTCAGCAAGTTATTTCTTATAAAAAAGAGGTGGTAGCCTCAAAAAGAGTTGGTGCTCATAAGAATGATAATGTACAAAAAATAAAGATTACTTATCATATCAAGAAGAAGAGGTTTTCTCCCTTTATGGGATTCCTCAGGAATATCTATCTCTCTGTGTTTCATGTGTTTGATTGATGGTGAATACTCTATTGCTTACTTCACTGAAGTATTGTGATCATCATTGAATTTTTTGTAATGAGATTAAAATGGTTATAATTGTTTAAGCACAGTAACAACTGAGTCACCGCCCCCTCTCAGTTGTCCAACAATTGGTATCAGAGATGGCTCCTTTTATCTAAGGGTAGATCCTAGATATTAAACATGACTATCCATGAAGGAACTTCAACCAACAAGGCACCTCTTCACAATGGAACAAACTTTGCCTTCTGGAAAGGTAGGATGAGAACCTACATAATGGCTTTAGGTGCAAATGTCTGGAATGTGGTATAGACTAGTTATGAAAATCCAGTTGTACTATCTTATAAGGATGACAAGCTAGAATTTAGCTTCAACGCTAAGGCTATGAATGTTATTCTGAGTGGGTTTGCAGAAGTAGAATTTGTAAAATTTATGCACTTAGAATATGCCAAAGAAATGTGGTACAAACTCATTAGCATTTATGAAGGTAATGAGAAGGTAATAGATGCCAAGATTCAAACCTAAAGATTACATTTTGAATAAATAAAGATGAAAGAGGATGAAACTAAAGAGAAGTACAAATCCAAGTGATTTGATAAAAAGAAAAGTTTATGTGTAAATGATGATGACTCCTCAGAAGACATAGATAGAAATTCATCTTGTGAGGATAAAGTGAATGATTTTATTCTTATGGCCATGGGAGACCTTGATGATGAATACATGGGTGGTGACATGAATGAAGAAGAAGTTGTGGTTGATATGGAAGGAGAACTAATAAGTTCCTTAGAAGATATTGACAAACTCAGACTTAGGAAGAGAAAAAAAAGAAATTGTTGATATAGTTCGAGAAAGACAATAAACAACCTGATGAAGATTTTTCCCTGCTAAAAGTGGAATTAGAAGAGGAAAATAAAATAGAGGACATTCTGAAAAAACAGTTATCAGAGAAGAAGTAAAGATGTAAAGCCTTGGAAGAAGAGGTAGTAAAAACCGGAAAAGAGATGGAGAAGTGTTACACATTATTTTAGTCATCCCTATGACCATTAACGATGTAAACCTATATGTTTCCTTGAGAGGGATCAGTGGCCTGAGTTCCTGAAGAGAGAAGGGAGAAGAACTTTTCCTGAGAAAAGAAGTTGCATTTTCCTTTGTAAAAACCCTATAAAAAAGGAAGTTCACAGGCTGCATTATGGCTAGGGTGCGAGAATGCCTGATTCTCGCAGGTTGTATTATAGCTAGGTCACGAGGATTTCACATTATGCTCTATAGGTAGGGTGCGAGAATGCTTACATGTGGGAAAACCGAGCATTTTCTTGAATCTTATAGAAGGAGAAACTTCCATGGTGAGGTGGCATCCGAATGGTTTTGATATTACTCTCTTTCATGATTTAGTGGGACAATCCTAACCTCCTCACCTTATCCTCTTCAACTTATAAAAGGAGAGGAGCTCTCATGGAGAAGGGATAAGTTGGATTTGGCTTGGAATTATTAGCTTGGGTGAAGTGTCTTTGAGTTTTTCCTTTGTCAAGATAGATTGTGAATATTATCATATCTGTGCTCTCAAAATTCTTGGAATGGAAGTGTGTGGGGAATGAAGGAAAATTGGAAGGGATATTACGGCATCAAGGCCACAGTTGTAATCTCTCTTTCACATTTAATATGATACAGTAATATGATTCTTTCCTATAAATCTTGTTGTGTTTTATTGTATGATTCCTTGATCACATACATAGGTTTATATTGAGTTTATGCTATTACTATCACTTCGGTTGGTTGTGCTCTTTTGCAGGTTCATCATTGTATGAGCATTGGAATGGAGCTAGGATGGCGATGGCGAGAGGAAGTGGAATTTAAATGGTATGTCACCCATCACTCTTTAGTTAGTAAATTCAATATTTAAAACTTAAGAAAATCATCATGTTCTGGTGTGTTTTATTCTAGATCTAGGTGGATCTAGGGAGATCAGTTAGTGTCTACACCTATTGATTTATCCAATAACAAAAAGTTTAAAGCATTGTATGTCAAAAATCATCCAAGAATTAAAGCCTCAACATAACTAAACGACATTCTGAGAAAACAAAGATCTCCAAAGTTGAAAATTGGTTTGGTTTATGAAGATGGATCAACTAGTGGTCAGCCAAGCAATAAAGAATCCATCAAGTTTGTCAAATATACAACCAATGATAACAACAAACCTACAGAAACAAAGGAAGATAATCAACTGCCAAGGAAGAGTGAAGAAAAAGGTACCAAAACTGAATCTATAGAACAAAGAAATAATACACCCTCTGCTCTAGGAAATCATCAGCATGGAAGAAATCAACCTACTCAAAGAAGACAACCATTTTCCAGGTACAAAGATTTTTTTTATGAATATTGTTTTTACTGTTCTAACTTTGGCCACAAAGCTGTAAATTGTTCCTTAAGATTTAGACATGAGCAATCAAGACACCTAAGGAATAAATATCCTCCACAACAAAGAATGAGACAGCCAAGTAACAAACAACCACATATTGCAAATCATGCGATGGCTGGGAAAAAGACGGATATTGAGCACACAAATCATTATGATCCTTTATTCGATGAGCCAGAATGTTACATCTACCATAATTATGGACATAAGCTGTAGACTATCACTTAAATAACTATAAGTTAGATTCAAATCACAGAGTTGGAAACATGAAGGTTTGGAAAAAGAAAGAAGGTGAAAAATGTGGTCTAGTACTTTCAGCTCAAAAACAAAAGGACCACTGGTATATAGATAATGGATGTTCCAAGAACATGACTAGAGACAAGGATAAATTTATGTCTATAAGTAAAAGAAAAATAGGAAATGTGACCTTTGCAAATAATGAACCAGGTAAAATCAAGAGTAAAGGGATGGTGAGTTTGAGTAATGGAGAAGGAGATGCCCAGGATGTTCTGCTTGTAGATGGTCTGAAACATAATTTTGTCAATGTAAGTCAAATGTGTGACAGAGGCTGTGAAGAGGTGTTCACTTCCAAAGATTGTAAGGTAAAGAATGTAAACTCAAGACAAGTGGTGGCTAAAGGCATAAGGACAGATAATAATGCATATGTGTTGAAAGAAGATAGAGAAGAGTGTCATCTAAGCAAACATGATGAAAAATGGTTATGGAATAGGAAATTTGGACATATAAACCTCGACCACTTAATCAAGCTCAAAAATATCGAGGCAGTAAAAGATATTCCAAAACTATCAAAGCCAAAAGATACTGTGTGTAAACCCTGCCAAGTAGGAAAGCTAACTAGGACACGGTTTAAATCCAAGGAGCTCTACTTCAATAGAGAAACCACTCCAATTATTTCATATGGATTTAGGGAAGGAGAACTACTTCATGCTGATCATTGATGATTACTCCATACTCACTTGGGTTGCTTGTCTTAAAGGAAAAACTGAAGAATCTGAGAAATTTAAAATATTTAAATCTTTAATTGAGAATCAAACAAGCAACATGTTAAAGGTAGTAAGATCAGACGGAGGAGGAGAATTGATGTCAATTAATTTCAAGGAATTCTATGATAAACATGGGATCAGAAGAGAATACATAATCTCAGGAACTCCACAGCAAAATGCAGTAGTTGAGAGGCAACTATGATGATAGGGCTAATGAAAAAATCTTCTTAGGATATGCTACCAATGGTAAAGGATATATATTATTTAATAAAATATTGTATAAATTAGTTGATTGCATTGATTTAAAGGTTCATGAAGGCATCCCAGTAAGAGAGGTGAGCAATATTGAGTCTACTACAGAGGACACAACTGAAACTGAAGATGAACAGGTCCAAGAATAAGAAGGAGAAGACTTTGAGTCAGATGAAGATACAAATACTTAGGCAGAATCAAATAAGCAGACATAAACAAAACCACCTCTCATAATTGTTAGAAGGTATCATCTTGAAAATCAGATAATTGGTGATATGAATAAAGGAGTTCAGATAAGAAGGAAATTGATTAATGTCTCAGAACGATCTCATATTGCCTTTCTGTCTTTGCTTGAACCTAAAGACTTGAATGAAGCCAACGAATATGACCATTGGGTTAAAGCCATGAATGATGAACTTGACCAGATTGAGAAAAGAAATACTAGGGAGATGGTTCCTAGACCTGAAGGTAAAAAAATGTCATAGGTCCCAAATGGGTCTTTAAGAATAAACACAAAGAGAAGGTTACAAACATTGTGGTTTAGCTAAATTATATTCCTTCCTTAGAACAGATAACTAATATATTTACTAAACCCTTAGCCATGACACCATTTGAATATCTTCGTTAGAAGATGGGTTTCATTCCTTCTCTCACTTAAAAGGGTTCATCCTGTCAGGGGGAGTTTGTGTTGGTTCAATATTTAATACCTCCGAAAATTACTGCAACAACTCAGGGGGATCATGTTTTCTTTGAGATTGATGTCAAAGGGGGAGAAAAGGTGTGGTCTGGATGCTACAGTTGGAGGTCTAAGCAGAACAATGTAGTCCTTCAGGGTTGTCATCAATGCCAAAGAGGAATATTTTTGGCATGTTTACATGTAGAGTATGCTTGTCATTGATGGAAAGAACAACAACAACGATGGCATGGTTACAGGCAGAGTGTGCTTGTCATTGATGGCAAGAACAAAAATGAGGATGGAATATTGGCAACAATGATGGAAAACGAGAAATAAATGATGATAGCATCAGGAATTGTTGTCTACAAGATCATGAGGAATAGTGCAGAGTTGCACGTAGAGCACAAGTGTGTGCCAGGGATGAGGTTAACTTCATTTCCAAAGCTCAGGAGAGATAGCATTCTCATAAAAGAATATGATACCCAAACTCATCTTGAATCGCACAAGAATCAAAGGTCAAGGCCTTTTACACTTAGAAATTCTTTCAGTTGGGAGGAAGCGTCAGCTCAGGAGGAGGAGTGACAACGACTATTGGATCAGAGTCTAGACAAGTGAAACGAGTGCACAGAGAATAGGAGAACAGATATCATCCATTAGATCTGAGTACATGGACCAATAGCCATTGGATCCTAAGGAAAGTTCATGAGACAATTTCCAAAGTCATCAGAACCATCCATCGTCAGGGTTGATAGGTGGCAACAGATCTGGGAGTTTGAAGAATCAAACTTCAGAATATTTGCAAGGGGTAAAGTGGAGTCAATTGTAGCCGTTGATGTTGGTAAGGACACGTGGAAAGAGATCAACATTTTGATTACTCATGAAATGGAAAATTCAAAGGTGAGAGTTGTAGGAACTCATGATGTGTGAGTTTAGGAGTTGATTCGAGCCCTTAGATTGTGGGGAGTTGTGGACCATTATATCCAGTGGATTTGCAAGGATGATATTCTCAGGTAAAAATCTCTGAGAGACAAAGTTGCGAAA
>JASDQU011379328.1:6202-19205 GCA_032191745.1 Picea mariana | reverse complement strand
ATGTGCATCAACATAACTCTTCTGTCGATCCTGCGCTTCCTTGATCCTTTGTCTTATTATTTGCATTTGATCTTCCATTTCTTGGATCACTTCGGGTCCCACCAGAACCCTATCCTCAAGTTGATCCCAACTCAAAGGCGTCCGACACGGTCGCCCGTAAAGAAACTCGAAGGGCGTCATCTTAATGGTGCTTTGATAACTGTTGTTATATGTGAATTCTACCAATGGAAAGAAATCTTCCCAGCGATTTTGTTGGTCCATCACGTACATACGCAACATATCTTCCAATATTTGGTTTGTTCTTTCGATCTACCCATCTGTCTTCGGGTTGTATGCAGTACTAAAGTTAAGTTGGGTTCCCATGGCCTCTTGGAAACTAGTCCAAAGTCGTCCTGTAAACAATAATCCTCTATTGGATATAATCCTCTTAGGCATGCCATGCAACCTCACAATATCACTGATGAAAACTCTAGCTATGTCAGGTGTTGGATATGTCATATGCACAGGAATAAAATGAGCACTCTTCGTCAGAGTGTCGACTACCGAAAGAATCGAGTCGTGTCTCCTTGTCGTTTGTGGCAATCCCACAATGAAATCCATAGAAATGACCTCCCATTTTGATTCCGGAATAGCGTGTGGCTGTAGTAATCCTGTCGGATTTATATGTTCAGCCTTCACCTGCTGACATTCTAGACATCTTGGCATGTAGTTGACTATGTCTTCCTTCATTCCTTTCCAGAAGAATAAGGGTTTAAGTTCTGCTCTCAACTTCATGACTCTAGGATGATCCAAGTACACTACTCTATGAGCCTCATTTAGGATCAAACTCCTCAACTCGTCATTGGGAGGTACGTAAATTCGACCTTTAAATCTCCATAAATCGTCATTGTCCATAGTAAATCCATCGAATTTGTGTACCATCATTGTGTTTTGTCCGATAAACTCCTTGACCTATTTGTACCAGTCATCGTCGCACTGTAAAGTTAGGATATTTTCATGTAGATTCATCCGAAGAGGCATCACCAAAAATATGTGTGGTATCCAACTCAACGCATCCGCCACTCGGTTCACTGTTCTTTTTATGTAAGTAATCTTGAAATAGTACTCGCTAAGCAATTCCGACCAACATCGTGTCACACATTCAAGTCGCTTTGTGTAAAGATATGTTGTAGACCATAGTGGTCTGTCTTTAGTTCATATTTTCTCCCAATAGGGTAGTGTCTCCAAACTCTCAAGGCATAAACAATGGCTAACAACTCCAAATCATGCCTTGCATAGTTCTCCTCATGCCTTATCAACTTTCTCGATATGTAAGCGATCACTCGATCATTTTGCATCAAGACTCTGCTTAAGACTTCCTTGGATGCGTCAGCACATACCAAGAAGTTTTCATCCATGTCAGGGACCTTTAGTATCGGTGTTGTTGTCAACATCCCCTTGAGCCTATGAAATGCCTCCGTGCATTTTTCATTCCAAACAAATGTCTTGTTCTTCTTCTGCAATTTCGTGATCGGATTTGCTATCTTCGAAAAACCCTCGATGAACCGTCGGTAGTATCCCGCTAAACCCATGAAGCTACGCACTTCAGGGAAATTCGTCAGTGCAGGCCATTCCATAATAGCCTCAACCTTTGTGGGATCCACAACGATACCTTCGTCGGAGATGACATGCCCTAAGTAGTGAATCTTTGATTGATAAAACGAGCATTTTGATAGCTTCCCAAACAATTTGTTCTCTCGTAGACACTGTAGCACCAAGCGCAAGTGCTCGTCATGCTCCTCCATCATCTGAGAGTAAATCAAAATATCATCAATGAATACTTGGAAGAGCCTATCCAAGTATTCACGGAACACCTCGTTCATCAAACTCATAAATACACCTGGGGCGTTCATCAGTCCAAATGGTAAAATAGTAAACTCGTAATGTCCAAACCTCGTCTTAAAGGAAGTCTTAGGGATGTTGTCCTCTTTGATTCGTAACTGGTGATACCCTAATCTCAAGTTGATCCTTGAAAATACTATCACGCCTTTCATTTGATCAAACATATCATAAATCCTTGGCATTGGATATTGATTCTTGATCGTTTCCTTGTTCAATTGACGATAGTCAATGTAGATTCTCCACGACCCATCCTTCTTCCATATGAAGATAACAGGCGCACCCCATGGTAACACACTTGGATGTATAATTCCTAGGTCCCACAGCGCCTTCAGTTTCATTTTCAACTCTTGTAACTCAGGGGTCGACATCTGATAAGGCGTTGTCACTATTGATTCAGTTCCAGGTTTTAGGTCAAAGATAAATTCCAATTCCCTCTTGAGCGGCATCCCAGGTAACTCCTCTGGGAAGACATCTACAAATTCTCATAGTACCGGAAGGATTTCTATTGCTTCTGCCATGCCCTTTTCGTTTAACGTGAGGATCACATAAAGCTTACATCCCTTGCACATGCTCTTCCATAGCTACAAGGAAGAGATGAACCTCGGGGAAACTCCCTGGTTCCAACCTACAATCACGTGTCTTTGACCCTCATCATCAACCAAGCTCAATCATTTCATCTTACAGTTGAGTATCACCTCATGCGATTCCTACCAATCCATACCAATCACGACATCATAAGATCCTAAGATCGTGACGTACAGGTTGGCCTTTGTGACAAACTCTCCCAGGTTAAGGATACAGCCTGTAACCTTCCCTCCAACCATGTTTTTGGATACCGAAGCTATTTCTACAAAGTTAAACTCATCCTGTTCGACTACCTTTACCTTAATTATTTTTAGCGCTGCACCAGAAATAAAACTCTCGGTAGCACCTAGATCTATCAAAATACTAAGGGTCTATTCAGCAACGGTACCTGACATCTCGAGCACAGTTGACTGCTACACTGCCTAGCGGTTATTCACTACTACATGAATCTGATGGGCCTTGCCCAAATCTCCCACGGTAGTGGGTCCGACTGATCCATATTCTTTGGTCCTCTCCACTGGGCAGTCACGTTGGTAATGTGGTTCCCCACATGTCCAACACCCTTTCTTTGGTCTAGTACTCCTGGTACCCAAGGTAGAAGCCGACAACCCACCGTTCTGGAACCCTGGTCTGTTCTGCTGAAAAGGCCTAAACTGTTGTTGCTACGGTCGGCGTTGTTGTTGGTGTTGTGGTCCTTGGTAAGGAGTTTGTTGCTGAGGCGCTGGCCGCCAAGGTGTAGTGAAAGTGGATCATCTCTAGAAGCTAAGATATCCAGGTGAATTTCTAGTTGGTGTCTGATGTTGTTGCGCACCAGAATACGCTTGTCTCGCTGGTCTCACTGGAGTCCTGGTTTGACCCCCACTGATAAGATCCTCCTATGCTATGAGGGCCTTCTAAATAACATCATGCAAGGTTTGAGGCATCATCCTAACCTTTCCACAAATGTTGACATTAAGGCTAAACATGAACCTGTTGACCTTAAGTTTATTAGTATTCAGGTGTGGAGCATACTAAAGAAGCTACATAAAATGAACCTCGTACTCGAGCACCGTACGGTCTCCCTGTCACAAGGTGTTGAACTCGTTGAGCTGACACTCAATGAATTCCTCAAAAAGATACCTCTCCTGGAACCATTCCTCGAACAATTCCCATGACACACCTTCGACTGCCATGTTCAATTATGGCAGGAGCATCTTCCATCATAAAAGAGCGATCCTCTTTAGTTGAAAGACCACCCTGTGGACCTTCAAGCTGGAGGTCGTAATCGTGAAGCGTGAAACACATAGTCTTTCTCTCCATCCATGCCTCGACAGCTCAGTCGTCCAAGACACTCATGGACTTGAGAAATATCCCTCTCGATTTCTCGGTGAATGCTAACGATACTAGTTGGGGCGTACTGTGGATCCTCATGGGTACAGGCATCCTGGCCTCATCTCAGTACATATGGCGAATCAAGGCCTCTGACATTACCTGGAAGGACCTTTTCAAACCATCATCATCTCCTACAACAGTCGAATCTATCCCAAGGACTTGTTCTTCCCCTTGGGGGTTAGACTCCGAGGGCGCGAGCACTTCTAAAGGCGTCGCACCTCCTTTCACGACATCATGTTGCGAACCTCTGTGGTGTCCTCTAATCGAGATCACCGCATGGACATGTTAAATTTTTAATTAGCGTTAGGTTATTACTCAAGGGTTTATTGTAGTGGAAATCATGGTGATCCACAGTCATAAGTTTGAACCCACTCTGATACCATATGTAACGTCCCCCATCATTATGAAAACATGCGACGCAAAACAAGAGCAATATTTTTTTTCTAAGCAGGAAGGTAACAACGACAACTGTCAATCAATGCAACTCGATGACGAACACAACACGTGTTATTTAGGCAACAGACAAATTAACGACCCAACACACTAGCGCGTTATGTCATTGAATGTAACATACAAAAATCAAAAGACAAATAAAAATGACTACCCACCTATCCTACCCTGGGTCAGGACCTCCAAGACACATAAGCAACATCAATCAGTCCAACACAACAATTTCCACAATAAGTAGCTAGAACCCTCCCGACGAATGAGAGACCGCTATTAAACGTTACAATCAAGTACAACCTCAAAAGAAAAACAACAACCTCCACATCGAAAGGTGCATGACCTTGCTAGGTTTCATATGGGCTATCGATCAACGCGCTCGATGATCCCAACTTAAGGATTCATGTTGTTGGTGTGACGAGAACACAAGAATCTTAAGTGCAATTGACATCTAACCCTTTAGCGACGACCATTGTGTTCGGGTACCAACTTAAATTGTCAATGGTCCTAAATACTAAATAATATGATCAATGATAGTAACGTAATATGGAATTGAATAACATATAAGATAAAGTAGTTTCATTATGAAATCTTATAAAATCTTGGAAAACTCCAAGAACTATTTATTGAAACCCTACTTTATTGAATCACTACTTGAAGATCCATTTTATTCCTAGTACTAAACCTAACAAAGTGTATGTCATGATAAACCGCAATGTTTATGTTAGATGCTCTCATTGTATCACATAACTATAAAATCTTAGTTCTAAATTAAAATAAATTAATATATACATTATGTGATAAAATTATATATACATCTTAGTTCTAAATTATGTATACATTAATGTGATGGAGCAAAATCTCAGTTCTAAATTATGTGAAATAAAATATTAGTTCCAAATTAAAATAAATTAAATTAAATTAAATAATCTCAGTTTCTATCCAGTTTCCAATTATGCAGCTGGAAAAATTAAATAAAATTTAATAATCTCATCGAAATCAGCTAGTTACGTAGATGAAATAAAATTAAATATTAAATTAAATTAAATTAAATTAAATTAAATAATCTTAGTTCCATCCTTGTCCTGGAATATTTATGTCTGTGGAAGAGCTATGTGTAATGTTGTTGGTTCCCTGGGTGGGTACTGAGTTCAAACCATGTTGTATTCTCTCAACAATGTGAGCATGATATTTTGAAGTGTGCAGAGGTGCTAGAAAGAGAGCTGGAGAAGATCCGCATCGTGAAAAGTGGCCATCTGGATCAAAAAGGTGAAGACTTGGCCCAACAACATCAATCATTCAGTTACGTAGATGGTAAATTTATCAAAAAGGATCGTGTATATTTTACAGTACATATATTTCTTCAGAAATTTATTCTGGAAAGAGCATATATGCTCCCTTACTCCTCAAACTCTGTAACGATGGATTTTTTCAGAAAAAGGTGCAAGGGAGGAGGAAATGGCCAGTGAAACCTACAACAATTCGTCCAGTGCCATGATAAGAAGCTCAGGAAGATGGATCCACGACTAAATTTTCATTCTATGAGAAAAGGGATTCTTATTTGGACACATTCGTGGATGTTGTGTACCTCTACCAGAATCGTCGAGCCAGGGAAAGAACTCATAAAACGTCACTTTAGTCATCCAATATTGGTCCAAGTAATTGCAATGGGTTTGCTTGGTAGGGAAATAAGATATGGGTGATTCTTCTGAGCAATGAGGAAAGCATGTTTAACCAATTACTAAATAAAAATAAATTTACCATATAATTAAACATTATTAGTAACCATGAGAGAACACATGTTGGACATAAGGTCTTTTTTGCAAATCGCAGGGTTGGAATCAAGGGGAAATAATAGAAAAAAATGATAGATAACACATGGGGTTTCCATGCTAAACTCAGAAAAACAAGGGAATAAATCATCGAGTGTGAGAGGTAAAATGTTGGGCGTTAGGACAACAGAACGACAAGCACAAACAGAAAAAACGCAGAGACAATACAAGAAATAGCTGACTATTGTTTAAATCCATTTATAGTTGGGATTTCATTCAGATTTAAGGAAATTAATCTTAGAGGAAATTCAAATAATAAATCACAAATAATCAACGCATAGAATCAATGCACAGAGAATCAATACAACTCTGAGAATCAAACACAGAGAATCACAATGGAGAGAATTAAAATGCAGAGAATCAATACACAGAGGATCAATCCAACTCTGAGAATCAAAACGAAGAGAATCACCATGCAAAGAATTAAAACATCGAGAATCAAAACGCATAGAAGAAATAAAAATCACTCAGCGTAGAAGTAAAACACAGGTCTATGTTTTCCCAATCAAAGGCAGAGAAATGATCCTACAATTATTATCCATGCAAAGGAAAGCAGGGCATTTGAATATAAATATTTAACACCAGAGTGAAATAAAGTTGATTCAGCTCCTGGCCGACTGCTGAGGAACGGACTAATAACTTAAAGGATAAAAACATAAGAGAAAAACACAATTTCCTTGTATTAAAAACAATAAAAACGTAGAGTAAAATAAAATAATGACTCGAGAACCAAAATGCAATCTTCCTCGGTAATAATACAACGCAGTAATAATCCCAATCAGATCCGGAACTACAATGAAACTTGGTAATAAAAAAAATCTCAGAAACAGAAATTTAGTGACCCTTTTGCGATTTCACACTGCACACTATCGCCCAGATAAAAATTCATATGCATAACTAAATGAGCCTTTTTCTTTTAACAACATCCACACAAGTGAGCGTTTGACAATAAAGAAATGCACGGACAAGAAATTGAGCTACTATTTAATACAAATTATGCCCAAACATACTATATACAAATGAAAAGAACCGAAAGTGACTGTCTCGGGCTCGTGCTACGTCCAACTCCATCTTGCCGACTGATGAGACCTCACTGATACCTCCCAGCCAACACTAGGGATACTCTTCTCCCCCCTGAGCCCCCTGCTCCAAAAAGGAGCCACACACACAATACCAGAGAATGCTATCACCCATCTCGCCTCGCAAGGTCAAGATACCACTTGTTACCCGATATGGGTATCCCAACTCCCATAAGAGAAAGTTCAGTCAAGATAAATTTCGACAGCGTAACGTTACACAAGCCAAATGTGTTCCATACTCCTCCTTCGCGATCTCTTTTTATAGAGTTTCTTAGTCATTAGTTTCCCAAACCCTCATTAAATTCCTTTTTCGTTTATTTAATTCGGAAAAATCTCCCCCGTACACATGTCACCCGATCCCCTAGTTGTACCAAAAAATCAATTTATTAATTAATTAAATATTCCTATTTCCCTCACCAACCTAAAAGCGTTCCTAAAAACGCTCCTCGGTGTCCCAATATTCCCTTACAGTTCTTAAATGACTTACCCTTACTTAATCCCTAGTTGAGTTCATAAATAAAAAGTCTCAAAGGCTAGATTCCTTACTAAGTTGGACATTCCCCTTTTTCTTTAAGTTTCCCCTTTTCTTTAAGTTTCTTTTTCTTTTAAGTTTCCCCCTTTCTCCTTTTTAACTAAAAATCAATTTAGCAAGTGTAGATAAAAACAACCATTTACCCTTTTTCTTTTTTAACTAAAAATCAATTTAACAAGTGTAGATAAAAACAACCATTTACCCTTTTTTCCTTTTTAACTAAAAATCAATTTAACAAGTGTAGATAAAAACAACAATTTACCCATTTTTAATAAATTTAATCTTGCATTATAATTTTTACTTCAATAATTAAAGTTTAAATTTATTTACCCCCTTCTTGTTATATGTTTATTTAGTTTTTCTTTATCCACATGTTCTACTTAGACCTAGGTTTTAATTTCACTAGGCTAGGTGAAATTTTTTAAGGGACTTTTAGTTATTAAAATTTACTTATCACATCATTTATCTAAGACCGACCAAGTCCTAAGGAGGCATAGTTTTCTAGGCACTAAGTTTATTAACTTACCAGTTAAAATCATGGCATGCCCTTCAGGACACACTATGTGCTCCAAGGGTGCCACTCGCCTCTTTCCGTTTTCTTTGCACGACATGCCCTTCAAGACGCACTACATGCTCCAAGGGTGCCACTCACCTCTTTCTATTTTCTTTGCATGACGTGCCCTTCAAGACGCACTACGTGCTCCAAGGGTGTCACTCGCCTCTTGACTGAATTTGGTAGACGTCAAACCCCTAGAGTCAAGACTCTGTTAGGTGATCTTATGGGAGACTAAGGGCCTCTAAGGAATAAGGACCCTGCCTTATTGTGTGCCCCTTAGAATCATCATGAGCGTCTATTGCAATTTGTCCTCATGACATCGTGGGTCTTCTCAAACTAGGTAATCGTTAACCTACAATTTGAGCCACGATGGGAGTACTAGTAGGTTGTGGCAGGGTTGCTGCCACACCTCTCCCTCAGTGTCTTTGGTTGTCATGTGTGACCCCTTTACTCCAAATGTGAGTCTATTCGGCAAGATATCGTCAACCTTCATCCATCAACGAATCATGTCAGCAATAACAATCAACATCATAATATCTAATCATATGTACATATGTCACATAAACAAAATTCAAACCCTAACAATCCACTCCCTGACTCGATCTAGAGTCCAAGGGGTTTCATCGATGCCTCGACATCCTCAACGTCCAGAGTCCTGCACACTCAGGAGAACTCAGTCAATAGCACATGTCTATATAAATCCAACAAAATAACATATCATCAAATCCACAATATCTCATAATCATAATCAAAATAACCAATATTATAATAACCCAGATCACTTGCACGTAAGTGTCCTCAAAGAATAAGTTCGCTCAATACACGCAAGAAGAAGATGTTACAATATAATAGAAAAAATATAAATAATTTTTTAGCTTCAAAAAAATCTCAATTTATTTAAAAAGTTTATATTATTCTTTAAATATAATAAAGAATATTATCATCATAATATTATTATACATTGATAAAAAAAAATACTAAAAAATTAATATCTTGAATAATTTAAAATACTACACATTTAATTTAAAATGCAGGTTTGGAATATGTTGGACATCTACATCACGTATATTTAGTTATAATGAAGAGATGCATAATAAACAAAGACAAAATATTAGGGGGAATCACATAATTAATTGGGTAAAATAGTCCAAGGGGTTGACTTAATTAATTATCTCATATTGTTGGGTGTTTTATTAGTGACTTGGTACGCTATTTTATGTGATTGATTTATTAAGGATGATAAAAAAAAATTACAAATAACCTGTAATTATATATATATATAAAAACAATTTTAATATCAAAAATATTAAATATATTATTTTTATTTTTATTAATTTTATGTGATTGGTTTATTAAAAATAATAAAAAAAATTACAAATAACTTGTAATAATAATAATGAAAATTATATATATATATATATATATAAAGCAATTTTAATATAAAAATTATTAAATATACTAATTTTACTCTAAAAATCTATGTGAAAAAATATTAAATATACTATTTTTACTATATAAAATATATGTTAAAAAATATTATATTATGTTAAATGAATTTAGCTCCAGTGGTTTGTGTTGTTCCCATTAATGTTCTCAATATTTTTAAATAAATAAACTAATCCACTCAACCTTTTTCACTTTACAATGCATTCATCATCTAATAAAGAAAAACATGGTTGTCATACTTGTACAATTTATTATATAAACAAAAGGTTGCCTTCATTTCCCACCGTCTCCCAATTTTTACATATATTAAAGACTTTTAAATTAAAATTTTTAATTTAAAATAAATTTATATATTATTTTATATTTTATTATTATTTATTATATTTGTAAATTATTATTATACAGCATATAAAGTATACATAAAAATTGTATTAAATATAAAATATAGTTTATATAATTATGATTATGAAGGATATAAGGAAACCCAAAGAATATGTGCTCATCCCAATCTAAAATTTGAAAAAAAGCTTCTAAAATTTGAAGAAAATCTTATAGTTCATTCCAATCTAAACCTTGTACATTATTAATAATATCTAGAAATTCATAAGGTATAGATTTTATCTCAAGAAAATATATATTTTTAATCATTAGACCCATTTAAGTTGTACCATAACTTTCTTCTTATTTATCACAATTATATATTAATTTTAGAAAGCAATATTGTTGGAGTTACTTCACACACACTTAGGATTTTTTTTCCTAAGGTTTTTCCTTGTTTATTAGTCATAATTAGTGATTATCCAGTATTCTATATTTTAGGGGAGAATATTCCTCCTAGAGAATATTCTCTTTCAGTTGACACTTAACTTTGACTAGTTGAGTTGAATTTAGATGTTGCATTGGTTTTATCACCATGCAACATTGGGATCATGACCATGCTAATTCAATATTGCCTTGGGATCATCACCAAACTGGCGCATTGCCCTTGATTCCCTGAGTTAACTTCTCACTACTCTTTGTTCAGTCAGTTAACTGAAGACTAGTTGATTAGTTAACTCAACTAGGTGGCAGTTCACTCTTGTAACTGCCTGAGAGACTAGATTAGGTGGCAGTTCACTCCTATAACTATTGGTGTATGTCTAGATCACTCTAGACCACCACTATGGCACATTGGTTCTCCTTCGGTGCGCACTCATTGAGTTATACAGAGTATATCATGTGTAAATTATTCATTATTCACAACGGTTAATGACAATTCTTTCATTCTTTCTCTCCTTCTTCTTCTTTCTCCAATTATCTCTACAAATGTGTGTATTAATGTTTAGATAGATCTATTCTATGTTGGTTCAACACATTTACATGGTATCAGATCCGACGGACTGCTAAGCAAAAGCTACACCAAAAATTTTTGCAGGTACAAAAGATTGAAGACAGCGGAAACATGGATTTCCAAAAAGAATTCATTCTTACACCTTACAATTATTTGGCATGGAAGGAGAAAATATTCATACATCTATGAACCAAAGGGTTGTACAGGTTAACCTTGAATACAGATACAAAATCGACATCAGCCATAGAAAAATCCAAGTACTTAAATCGCATGGATGAGGCACTTGGAACAATTTGTAGTCTTATTTCTCCCGATCTCCTTTTTCACATATCTTCTTGTAAGACTCCCAATGAATCCTGGTCCACCTTGGAAGGGCTCTTTGGAAAACAAGATGAGATGAGGGGATACATGTTGGAGGTGGAGATGCTCACATTGGATCCAAAAATCTTTGACAATATCCAAGATTTCTTTACAAAATTAAAGGATTTATTGTCGCAACTCAAATCTTGCGGGGTTGATAAATAGAAGAAGGAGAAATAAATCGTTCTCACCATTCTCTCCAACATTGGTCCTGAATTCTCTGTATTCGTATCCACATTCCATTCTGTCAGATTCGCCTCAGGAGCCACCTGGAAGATGCCTTCTCTTAAGGATTTTATCGAAGCCCTGACACAAGAGAAAACCAAGCTCATCAACATGGGAAAAATCAAAGGCGCATGCACTCACTGTGCATGATGGCAGCAACAAATATCATAAATATAAAGATAAATATAAACGAAAATATCATGCACATCTGAATAAGGAAGGGTACACAAAACCCTTCACCGATACCTCTGGATCCAAAGGGGAAAAAGGAAGAAAAGGGGAGAAATGCACATACTATCACAAAGGATTCCATTTGGAATCCACATGCATGAAAAACAAATAGATCTGATGTCTCAAATACTTCAACAAAACAACCTTGGAGATCATATCCCCGAGGGTGCCAAGAAGAAGAAGCCAAAAGATCTGAATTCCAAGAAAGGAAATTTTAGCCATGCCTTGATTTCCATCAACTCCTCTCTCGATGATTGGATCGTAGATTCAGGAGCATCACATCACATGGTTGCATCAGAAGAAATATATTCTTCATTGGATGCATGCAAAGGTCCTCCTATTCTGATGGGGGACAACTCTTCTGTCAAAGTCATTGACAAAGGAAGGATTGAACTCACCAACGAAAGCTTCAAGAATGTGCTGCACATTACCAAAATTTTTGTCAACCTTCTCTCCATGTATCATATGAAGAATTCCGGCACTGGAAATAAATTCATATTCACACCCAATTCTGTGGACATTTACGACATGCAAACCAACTCCAGGGTTGCTACCGGTGAGGTAAATCATCAGTCTAGATTGTATACATTTTCTGAATTCATTGAACCTGATTTTGTTTTACTGCTTACTCATGCTGATGAAAGTAGTAGGATATGGCATGAAAGGTTTGGACATTTGAATTTCAGATACATGCAACATCTTAGCAAGCAAATATTGTTTGATGGTCTACCAGACATCCATTTCTCCAAGGGAGTATGTGAGGGATGTGTTCTCGGAAAACACCCTCAAGAGAAATTCGACAAAGGAAAGTCTCAGCGAGCTTCCACAGCTTTAGATATGATCCACAGTGACCTTATGTGTCCTTTTCCGCATCCATGCATCAGAAAATCGAGGTTTGTTCTCATTTTTGTTGATGATTTCTCATGTTTTACATGGATCTACTTTCTCAGGAAAAAATATGAGATCTTTCAACACCTCAAATATTTCAAAGCCTTGGTTGAGACACAGTCCAAAAAGCAGATCAAAGTTTTTCGAACTGATAACAGGGGAGAGTATGTAAATCATGAGATCCATAATATTTTCCATGAGGCATGGATTCAGTTGCAGCACACAGTTCCCTATACTCCACAA
>JASDQU011379326.1:0-20005 GCA_032191745.1 Picea mariana | reverse complement strand
CTGTTAGACGTAAAGCAAGATGATTCCTCGCTTTTGACCTCGTTGTTAGACGTAAAGCGAGATGATGATGTATTCGTTGCTTCTGACCTAGTTGTTAGACGTAAAGCAAGATGATTCCTTGCTTCTGACCTCATTGTTAAACGTAAAACAAGATGTGACTAACACTGAGCTACCAGCTTAACCGCTGTGACATTGAGCCAGTGTAGTATTGTGATGTGCCAGCCTAGTGCTGTGATGAGGTATCATTTTTACTGATACATTTTGATGCAGATGATGATGGCATTCTTTCGAGAATGATGATACTGCCGATGAAGAAAACTTTCGATGACTCGTAAATGTGCTAGCCAATGTTTCAAGATGATATTGACGATACTGTCCTCCTGATGCCACTGATGATGCAGACCTCTCTCGCCTGATGTTGTTAAAGAAGACCCTTCTTGTTAAGGGGGAGTGTTGAAATAATGTAACTACGAAGAGTATTCTTAATATTATTGTTATTTTATTATTAGGATTAATCTCCATTGTGGATTAATCATGTCGGTAATTGTATTAGGACCAAATCCCCTTTTGCAGATTGGTCATCGGACAATTGTAATAGGCAGAATAAGAAGTCGGCCCCAACAGTTATTATTGAGACCTAGAATTAAATTAAAGGTGGGTTTACCCACCCAGAGTGAGAGGTCGGCCCTGCCAGTGAAGCCCCTTCACACATGCCAATCTTGTATATATCGGGAGGCTAGCGCCTCACTTTATCACACAACTCACTTGCTCATTCTCTTATGAGGCAAGTTGCAATTACCAGTTGGAGAGAGGATTAAGAGTGGCGCATCTTTTGGAGAGGACTATCTGTATTGGTTTGAGTTATCTCTTGAACATTGTATTGGCAATTTATGATAAGGAAGTTTTTGCCGGGTTTTCTTCCCCTAGAGGATTTCCCAGGATAAATGCTATGTCTCTTGTGAATGTGTATTTCTCAGTGATCTTGTTCTTATGATGCTCTTATCTATTGAAATGCAAAGAACTATAATAATGGCATAAACATTACACTAACCACCTCAACTACCACAAGAAATGGTCCAAAGTAGTGTAACAACCTTCAACAAACTCTAAAAAAACTCATAATCAACAAGTGTCCTACAAGAGTAGTTTAGGATTTGACTCAAAAGGAAGCATGGTTAAGGTACAAATCTAGTGTTGCACACATGAGAATATTTGGATGCATTGCATATGCACATGTCCCTAAAGAAAAGAGGAAGAAATTGGATGATAAAAGCATTAACTGTATTTTCATTAGGTATAACACAAAAAATAAAAGTTATAGGTTATTTGATCCTCATTGGGTATAGCACAGAAACTAAACGTTATAGGTTATTTGATCCTTAAGAGAAGCAGATTATAATAAGAAAAGATGTTGTGTGTGATGAACAAGGAATTTATCAACCAGAACATGTTCAAATTGAATTAAAGAAATGATGAAGTGGTAATTGCTGATGGATCTAGTTCTAAATCAGCTAAAGAAGATGAAGTTAAGAGGAAGCTTAAGTGGCTAGTCAAAGGTTATTCAAAGAGTAACATGCTGGATAGAAATTTTAAAAGAAGAGTCATTAGATCACAAAGCATTATGAATTTTACTCTTGCAACACAAGTAATGACGATGGAAGATCCACAGACTTATGCACAAGCACCAAAAAAGAATGAATGGAATGAAGCAATGGAAGCAGACTTTAATGCCTTGGTAAGAAATGATACATGGGACTTGGTCAATTTACCCAAAGGAAAAAATGTAATTGGTACTCAATGGGTATATAAAAAGTATAAATCAGATGGTACAATTGATAAGAATAAAGCCTGTTTAGCTACAAAAGGTTATGCACAAATGGAAGGAATTCATTATACAGAACCCTTTGCTCCAGCTGCAAAATTGGACACAATATAGATGGTACTTTCATTAGTTGCACAACATAGGTATACAATTTTATCAGATGTATATTAAATTAGCTTTTTTGAATGGTTATGTGGATGAAGAAATTTATTTGGAGCAACCTGAAGGATTTGCAATTCTAGGTAAAGAAGAATGTGTTTGCAGGTTGAAGGTGGCTTTATATGGTCTCGAATAGGCACCGAGACCATGGTATTCCAGGATCGTTAAATACTTTCAAGATCACGGGCTAGTTAAGAGTTCATCTAAATCCGATCGCACAGGAAATTCTAATAGTTGCATTATATGTTGATGACTTGATTTATACAGGGAACAATCCTGAATTGTTTCAAAAATTTAAGTTCACATATGATTGCTAAATTTGAGATGACAAATCTTGGTGAGTTGCATTATTTCTTGGGCATTGGAGTATGGCAGAAAGAAGATAGCATTTTTATGTCACAAGCCAGGTATACTTGGGATATTCTGAAGAAGTTCAACATGATGAGTTGCAAACCGATTGTTACTCCACAGGAAATTGGGTTGAAGTTACAAAGAAATGACGACTCCAATACAATTGATGGTACGAGTCTATATCATCAATTGGTTGGAAGTTTGATCTACCTAACTATAGCTCGAACAGATATAGCTTTTGCAATCAGCATGGTTTCAAAATTTATGTCAGATCCTCGGAAGATACACTAGAAAGAAACAAAGAGAACTTTGAAGTATCTGTGTGGTACAATTGGTTATGGTTTGGTATACAAATCTACAGAAGATTTCAAATTGATTGGCTATACAGATTCAGGTTGGGCAGGTTGTATGGATGATAGGAAGTCTACTTTAGGTTATAGATTCAACATGGGTTTAACAACAGTTGCTTGGAGTACTAAAAAGCAACCTACAGTTTCACTCAAATGCCATCATTGTTCTGCCCAAGCCACAAACAATAAACATTTGATAATAATAAATAATGTACTTTTTATTCAGGTTTTCCTTATTTGCATTCAAGTTCCCTTTGGTCTTTCCTTGTATTTTGTTCTGTGTTCACTGTTTCTCCACCACATTGCATACCAGACGTTCTTCTATTGGGATGCTCTCACATTATGATCTGTCAAGATCATTCTCGTTTCCATCTTAGTTTTCTATAAGTTGTGATCATTCCTATTACTTTCCCAACATTTCATTTCAGCATTTATTTCCTTTAATAGTTGCAACAGTATGCAATTTTGATTGATTTATTACAGCAGATGATGATAGATGGTAGCCATGTGAAAAATTAGTTCAACTGTAGCAGCAATTGCTGTCAAAGTAGAAAGAAAATTTTCCTTTTCTTGCAACAACATTTACTCAAAAATACCAAAAACATAGCACTAACAACTCTTCCAGAAAATTGTGAGTTGAAATTCGTGTTAGAAGTTTATGTCCTTGATTCAACACATTGGCAAGGTTCTTGGTGGTGATTCAGTGTAGAAATCTGAACCTCGAGATCTTACCCAACAACGTATAAACTTGTAAGGCCCAAAGTGGCACGCATATCCCTCCAAAGATATTCTAAGTAGGAGAGGTGTCAGCAAAAGGTCTATTCTCTTGTCCAAACATTGGAGCATTGGACATTCCTGATTTCACTTTGTCAGCAGACATAGATCCCTGGATCTGATCTAGAAGTTATGTACAAAACACTATCATTACATACAGAAATATGACATTTCTTAGCTTCTAAGATTCTTTTGAAATGAACATCTAATACAAATGGGCATGTATCTAAAGAGATTAATTGTATTTCTAACCTGTGAACTAATAAATTTTTAATAGATTTCCATATAAAAATGGCATATTGCCATGGCTTTAGACTATGGATCAAGCTTAACTCGCCGAGTTGACCGGTTTGACTCGTCAGTCTTGCCAGTCAAACCAGTTGTCAAAATGCACAGATTAAACTTAGTTGACACGGCCAAGATTTTCGCAGACTTCGAAAACTCGCCACGAGCCGATTGTGCATGAAAAGGGCACCTCAGCCCAAAAATATAGTGCAGAAAATTTCAAAAAAGAACCAGAAAAAGAATCTATCACTTACCAAAAGCCCATATAAACATGTTTCAAACCCTAAGGTCACTTTAAGCTCAATTTCAATGTGCCCATTTCTCATTTCCAGCCTGCTAAAAACAATTTTTGGAGAAAACCGCATTTGGAAGAGCTCAGAATTCATTGTGGGCGGTATGGTAGTGCAGGGAAAGGGCTTTGATAGTTGAAGAAAATCATTTGGAGGATTTGGGGCCTGGGCAGAGCTGTTGTGATTTTAGAGGGTACCGGCAGAGTTTTATGGGAGAGGAATCTCAAACGTATTTCAAATTTTTCTTTTGAAGTTTTCCAAGCCGCTTCTCCTTTCATTGCTTTTGAAGTTTCCAAGCTGCTTCTCCTTTCATTGCCCTAGTTTTTGTTCCTAAAGAATCAAAGACAAACAAAATGCAAATAGAGAGAGATATTTCCTAGAACTATTGCACCGATGTTGGGAGGGGTAAGGTGAAGTCACAAGTGTAATTTTTGTCAAAAGGTTATGTATGGAGCATCAAGCGCTTTAAACATCACCTTGCCTAAATAACTGACAAGGATGTTCAAAGTTGCTCATGCCCTTCTGATGCCAAGGGCAAAATGAAAGTTTCCCTAGAAGACATAGAAAGAGACAAAGCTAAATGACAAAATTAGCACATGTAATTGGGACCAGTTCCAATAGTTCTAGACCTCTTGCACTAGATCCAGATGACTTTGACTGACTAGATGCAGACATTGATGCAAATGGCAAAGGAGAAGAGGAAGAGCAAGAGGGAAGAGATAACACTTCTCCCGGTGGGCCAGTGGCACTAGCAGTAGTTCTACGATGTTTGGTCAATAATATGTTAGGGCATGGCATGGAGGATTGTAATCAATTGTGTTTACACAACTTGATACATCATAAAAATCTATAAGACTACATTTTAATTGGAGCTTTTATATTTTGATTGCAATTAATGCATTTGGATTTATCTACATGATTGATGATTTATGATTTCAGATGTATCACGTACGATATGTTCATAGTTTTGATTCTTCATGTCACCTATTTAGTATTTCATATAGTGTATGAGGACATCCATCTATAAGTGTTTTATACTTCCTTTTGGAATGTAAATGTCATTTTCTTCTGAAAAAAATGTTTATTTTAAATTTATGTATTTTTCTATTTGTTGAGTTATTCAAAAGTATTTGTGCTGAGCTTTCCAAGTTGTTGAGTCACTCCCAAATGATTGTCTTGCTGAGTCATTCCCGAATATAAATCTGGCAACCTTGCTGTGGATATAGTTATGATATGCTTGGTCTCAAAGATATGATGACAATTTATGTCCGATCTTTCTTTCAAGTTTTCAACTTAGCATCCAACTTTTAAGACATGCATGCAAGCATTGGAGAATATAGAAGAAAAGGGCAATATTAACAGCAATACATCAGAATATATTCTTCGATAAAAATCTGTTGATGGCAAAGAGACTTGAGATTTGACACCAACAACGTGCTCCTGCAAAAATACTAACCAGCTTCAGTCTTTCACTCAAATTAATATCCAGCATTAAAGCAAATTTTCTTTCATAAAGTACAAAAGTGAAATATTAATCTGGTATAAATATGCAGATGAAACACACAGGGGTTGTGTACTTGAAGTTTATTAAAGCATAAACAGAACAAATTCTGAAACATATATAATAATCATAACAAACTGTTGAAAAAACTTGGTCATCACTCTATGTTTAAACCAACCCCACAATTTTGATGCAAAAATCAAATAGGACAGATAACAAAGACTATATTAAACAAGCAATGGATTACTCAACATAAGAATAAAACAAAATCAATAATATTTTAATCAGAAAAGTCATGGGCAACGAATAGAAACAGAAAGGCCTCGGTTGGCAAAATAAATCTGAAATGATAACAGTTGAATATATGTACTAAGGCTTGCATTCCTATTCTATTAGAACTGGGCGTAGCACAATGGCATCCTCTAGTTCCTTGTAGTGGGAGATAACAAGCAAACAGATAGTATGGCCCTCTGTAAGATCGCTGTAAAGATACCAGCATTATGCATCTTAAACATAGCTTAGTATCGAGGAAAACAAAAAAGAGCTTATATAAGAAAAAGGATCCCAAATAAAGGTCAAGTGTGGAGGTAGCCTCACCTCCAAGTGGACACACATGATAATGGTTGCCCTACATTTCTGTTGAGTTGCCACACAATAACTTAGGGGATCAACCTATAAATACACATATTGACTAGTATTTATAGAGGAAATGAAGAACCATTTTTCCCATCATTCCAAAGCCTCTTCTCCTCATTTAATGCACACTTCATACTACTGGAGTAACAACACTCAAATAAATGTTAGTATTAAAGGTCACATTCAATGTTCATGATCTAACAAGTGACCAACATGAATGTTAGGAGGTTGGTCAAATATGTGGAATTTGTTTAAAAACCTCAAAAAACAAGGATAAATTAGCATTTGATGTCATGTACATTTGACTCCATTTTAATAAAACAATTTATTACTAGGATCTCTCTTTTGTGCGCTTGTGTGGGAATATTCTTTAATAAATTTACATGGTATCAAAGCCTATGATCATTGGAGCCTATGATCGAAGCCAAATGCTGAAAGATCTAGTGCAAATCCTAATAATTACAAAACAATTATGGTTGGTCATACATTCTCGAAGTTGTACGCCACTACCCTCCATTTGATGCTCTCTGATCAGCTTCAGTAAAGATGCCTTAGAACTAGAGGGCAGGCTGGTGTTCGACCCGCCTATCAAAACATTGATCACATCCTCACACTCCAGGCCATCATTGAGGAGGCGCAGCATTGCTCCTCGAAAGTCTACTGCTGCTCCATAGACTTTCAAAAAGGTTTTGATTCGGTCCTACATGAAGCTTTATTTCAGAGAGTTTGAGATGTTGGCATTTCCAAGACTCCTGACAACCATTATGCACCTTTACAAGTGAGTTTTGGGTCATCTCTACACAGCGCATTGAGTGTCAAATTTCATCAAGAGTACTATTGGGATCAAGCAGTGATGCTCACTTTCCCCCTCTCTGTTTCGGACTTACATCAATGAGCTAGAGTCATTTTTTCATGAGGATATCTAGGATGCAGATGGGTGCCTCCTGCACCATGTTCTGATTTTTGTTCTTTTTTCCAATGAAGCAATCCTCCTTGCCTCTTCCCCAGAGGATCTGCAGAGATAGTTGGATGCACTAGTCCTCTTTGGTGACCTTCAGCAATTGATCATCAACTTGGGTAAAACCATGGTTATGATCTTCAACGGGTCGAAAAAGGTTTTCTCAGATTACCATTTTTTCTTCAAAGAGGAGGATATTAAAATCAATGGTTCCTACACATTAAAATCAATGGTTCCTACCCTAATTGTGTTGTAAAGGCAAGTCGGCCCCACCATGCAAAGATAATTAATATTGTGTAATTATTAATTATATTATTAAGTTGTATAGGTCAGCCCTATTGTGCCAAGTGTCATGTCTATTCGTTGAGTTAAGTTTTGTATAAATAAGAGATAGATCCCCATTGTGGATCATATCTCTCACTTGCTCAACGCATGGTCTGAAATTATGAGGACTACAATTTGCACTTCTCTAGGAGCTAGTTTTCTCAGTCATAGCAGCACCCTTTTGTGTGCTAGGTTTGGTGGTGGATGGTGGATCTTCTCTTGGCAGTATAGCAAAGGATTGTTGGGTTTTTCCCTTGATTGAGAAGGGTTTTCCCAGGATACTTCTTGTGTTCTTGTGCATGGTTATTCTTCTTGTGTTCTTGGTTTACTGCAGCTTGTGTATTGTTGCTGCAGTAGTTATGGTTCAGCTAATGATAAAATGAAATAAACCTTATGCTTGAGCTAACCATCAAAAACTTAACATGGTATCAGAGCAGTTCCTGAAGAAGACCACTTGCACAGTCAGATAAAGGAAGGTCGTGGGAGGATGAAAGCTGCTAAAACCCCTGCTGTAGGTGTAAAGGAAGGGTCGGACCCTCTCTTGAATTCTGAGGTGAAGTATAAGGCTGGCCGCAGGCCTATTAGCCTAGGCCGAGCCCTGTTTAGGGTCTTAAAAGAAACCACAGCATTGGAGAAGCCTTTTCTTAAACAGCAGACTTAAAATAGAGTCCCCTCCAAGGTTGCTGCAGCCAGAAGAAGTCCTAAAACGCAGCACTTAACCACAGAATTAAAACAAAATTGCAGTCCGGGTTCTTGAGGGAGATCTGAGGCAAACCCTGAGGTATTTTGAAGGCAGTTTTTGTGCAGATCTGAGGAGGATAAGGCCAAGTTTCAGGCCTGTGTTTTAGTGCATATTTAAGGTAAATTAATGATCAAATCCGAGGCTGACAGCAAGAAATCTGAGGCAGTCCTATGGTGTTTTTGAGGCAGCACTGAGTGGATCTGAGGTCAGTTCTTAAGACAGTTTTTTGTGACAGAGGTTGGGGCCTGTTCTAAAGCTAATCTGAGGGAGATTACAAGGCCGATTTCTGAGGCATTAAGGCCAAGTATCTAAGTGCTGGTTTGGGACTGTTTTGGGGTATGTCTCAAGCCTATGGTGAGTTTTGGAGCAGTCTTAAAGCAAATTCTGGAGCAAGTATTCTGAGGTATAAAGGCTGATTTATAAGTCTATCCCAGGAAGAGTTCTGAAGTATATCTTGAAGCACTTTAGGCCAATCCTGAAATGAACTCAAGATGGTTGTTCTGGAACAGTTTTGTGACATTTTTGAAGCAAATACAATAACAGTTTTGTGACAAAGTATGGGCCTGTTCTATGGTTGCTTTTTGAAAGAGTGATCAGGCAGATTTCTAGAAGTAACCTTGGCGAGTTCCAGACCAGGGTTGAGGTCCCTCTTTTGAAGCAATTTTCAGGCATATTTCAAGTGAAGAATTGAGGACCGAGCTTGAGATTTACCTTGGGTACAAATCTCAGTGTTTCTATAGAAAGTATACTAGCAAATTTCTAAATCTGAGTTTGAAGAAGTTTTGAGGTAAACTTCTGAAACTTGTTTCAAGAGTGATCTTTGGTGTGACTTTTGAGTGTGTGCTATAGGTACACCTTATTCAAGCTCTAGTGGATATTGAGGAGACTAGACTTGCAGCTAGTGATGTGAAAGGTTTCAAGCCCTTGTCACTATGTGAATTCAAGCTCTAGTGGATATCGAAGAGACTAGACTTGCAGCTAGTGATGTGAAAGGTTTCAAGCCCTTTCACTATGCGAGAAGAGAGGAAAGCAACTTTAGCCACCTCAAAAGAAGTCAAGGAATGCAAGCAAGAACGATGAGGAGTTCTTCTCTATCTCAGCTTTCTCAGGAGGACCTAAAGCAAGATTCAGCATGATTGTAGACTAAGATAAGTTTGTGCTACTTTCCTTATTTTATCATTACTCTATAGTAGCTTGCTTTTGATAATGAAGGGTATTATCCCTGGTGTGGGAGACCTCGTGACTTGGACCATTATCCATGGTGTGGGAGTCCAATTTTTTCTTGGTTGGTCATTATCCTAATACAAGAGGCCATTTTGGTTGTTATCCCTTCGGGAGGCCATCTTGGTTATTATTATAGTACAAGATGTTGAAATATTGAAACTGCAAAGAGTATTCTATTTATTATTCATTTATCATTCATTAGATCAATCTGCTTTTGTGGATTGATCATGTCAAGCATTGTAATTGACCAAATCCCCTTTTGCGGATTGGTCAAACCCTAAATATATTATGCAAATTGAGAAGTTGGCCCCCAGGCAATTTAAAGTGGTTTTTTCAACTTTTAACCACTCAAAAGACAAGTCAGCCATGCCCAGCGAAGAGACACCTTTTCAACACCTGCCAATTTGTATAAATAAAGGAAGCCAGCGCCTCATTTGTTCACTCACTCATTCGATTATCCAGAGCGCAAGTGTGGTAGCTGCAGTTGGAGAAGAAGGAAGAGAGAGAGGCGCATTACTCAGTGGAGGATATTCTCTAGTGTTTGGTTTATTGTCTTGGCATTGTATTGGCTATCTATATTAAGGAAGTTTTTGTTGGGTTTTCTTCCCCATGAGGGTTTCCCAGGATAAATGTTGTGTATCTTGCGATTGTGTTTCTCTCAGTGATCCTATCTATGCTATGGTTATCTAGTAAATTGAAAAGAAACCTAATAATAGCTCAAAACTTAACATGGTTTCAGAGCTAAGTTGATGAGAGCACCTTTCACTGGATAAGAAAAAACGTCACTATTGTCGTACAAGAAAATTAGGGATTTTTATTGGAGAGGGATTTTTTCCTAAAAACCATCTAGAAAAGTGTGTCCTACCCTAGTGAATCTTTTGGCACCTTGAGCACACCTTTTCAATGGACAAAACTCTCGGAAAGTGAAACCCTAGTTTTCATTGGTACCATAAAACCAGAAGTACCAAAAAACCAGGAAACCAAAACCAATACCAGAAGTACCAGTCCATATTTCTACAAGCTCAGTTTCAAGGGGTAAAATTTGGATTTTCAGAAAACTAACAGCACCAGCTTACTCGCCTCAGCTTAGCGCATCTATCCCCTGGATATGAATTTCAAAATTTGAAGTTTGAAAAATTAGGGTTTCCTCATAAAACCCTAAGTTGCAGTTGCAGTTACAGTTTCAGAATCAGTTGCAGTATCAATTGCAGTTACAGTATCAGTTGCAGTACCAGTTGCAGTCACCCTTGAAGTTTTTAAGAGTTGGTAATTATTACTGTTGCTACCAGATGTTGCCAGTGCTTGCAAATACTATCAGAGGTATGTATTCACACATGTTTAAACTGTTAAGCTTTAAAGGGTAGTTGCAGGAGAAGGGATCTCTTACCATAGATCCAGAAGGATCTCAACATCCAACACATTAAGAGGAATAATGCAACCCGGGTTTGATTATTCTGATATGCATCTATTTGTTATGACATTATTTTGATCTAGGTTGCATGTTGAAGCTATGACCATCATACTAACCTTTGGTCAAATTTAAAGTCAAGGTATTAGATGGATTAAAGTTGAGATCATAGATTTTATCCTCTAACCCAGCCTTCTGTCAAGATAGCATATTGTCTTAGTACAGAAGACAGGTTGAAGAAAGCACTCGACATCTTGAGTGAAGGAGACTTGGAAGAAAACAAACACACTCATTCTTGAGGACAAGACTCCAGGTTCCAGGTTTGATTAATTAAGTTAATAAGATTCAAAGTTGCACATGACAAAGTTGATAACTACCCCTTTACAAGTAAACATTATAGTTAGCAGTCTTTGAAAAGTATTATACTTGGTAGCATGTGAGCATATTGAGATAAATGCTTAATGTAATCATTTACCAGATACAACTAACAACTCCTCTAGGAGAAACTTCTTTTGTTGGTTCCAGGTTACCATGGATGAATGTTTGATCACAACACTAGAAGAGTGTTGATCTCATTTCGTATAGTATTTCTTACTTTTGATCTTTGTTTCAGGCAGGTCACAAGTGATAGCTCTAAAGGAGCTACTGTGACAATTATTCATGCTATTGTTTTGTTACTATTATCAAAAGAGTATTATTCTTGTTTGTTGTTTTGTTGACCTTGTTTCAGGTCACTAGTGATAACCCTAAGGAAGCTATAGTGAAGGTTATAGAAGGCAGCAAATTAGATGAGACATGAAGCAGACTATGTACATGACCATATACATTCATGTACCAAAGAAGATGAAGAAGAAGTTATCATTTGAGATCCAAAGTATCTCATATGGAGATTGACTATAAGGAGCAGAAGGCTCCAAAGATGACCGAACATTAGAACAAGAACTCACAATAAACTTGTTCAAAAGATAATGAAGCCACCTTGACAGGAAGCAGAATTCACTTGAACTTTGACTCAACTTTTCATATTTAGACTTGGTATTCAACACCAAGTATACCCCATAAGAGATGATGAAGTCCTTGTAGACTCAAAAGAAATCGAGAGTAAGCATGATCTCAGAAAGAATTAGATGAAGAGACAACTTCCAGGATTGGGAGACAAATGCCATGAGAAGACTAGACCGTAACTTCAGAGACTCCTAGGAGATATGAAATCTCCTGGGAGATTCCCTTATTTCAGTGACAAAGAAGGAAGCCAGTCAGAAAGACTAGGATATGGATTCTTCTGTGAGACTAGAAGAGAAGTCAATATTGACTTCCAAGATTGATCTATACAGATCAAGCATGTTGCAGATGTACAAAGCCTGATGTGTGTCCAGAGGATTCTCCCAGCAAAAGGGAGAAGACTATGACGAGACACTTATTGAAGAAATAGTTCTAGTATTCATGAAGACAACCAGAACAATCATGATTCATATATATTATGAGATGGAGGGGGAGCAATCCCCATATTTAAAATTGAGTGGCAGTTGGTGCATTACATTAATTGGGTCATGGAGACATGACTACGATAAAAGATAGAGTTACCTCCATGAAAGAAGATGAGCTACCTTCAGTATCAGTTATTGAGCCACTCTCAATTTCAGATGAAGTTGTTGCCGTGAAAGAATAAGAGGAGTTACTCATAGATTTCAGCAGCCACAGTGAGGATGAAGCAGTCGTTCTCAGTCTCAGAGCAGCTGCAGGTGCAGAGTCCCAGTTCCAGAAGGAACATTTGCAAAAAAGAGGAGAGGACATACTCTCAGGTAGTGAGACAGATAGTGCTTTGCAGAGAGAACATAGAGCTAGCACATGATTGTGCAGATTGAGTTGCAGCTGAGCAAGTGTACCAGAATGGTACAATGTAATGAGAAAATTTGATTTGAAGATTGAAGATAGAAAGACTCATGTCTGTCGATTGAAGGAAGCTTTGTACGTGTTGAAGCAAGCTCCTAGAGATTGGTATGGAAAAATTGACAGTTTCCTGACGAGCTTGGGCTTTACCAAGAGTAAAGTTGATTCTAACCTTTATCTCAAGGTTATAAATGATGAGCCAGTGATGTTACTACTATATGTAGATGATGTATTCTTGACAAGATGAAGAAAAGCTCATCGTAGATTGCAGAAGAAGCTCGCTACAGAGTTTGATGGAAGACCTAAATGCATTATCTCTTAGGTCTTGAAGTTTGGCAGAGCACAGAGAAGGTCTTCCTTAACCAAGGGAAGTATGCAGTTAAAATGCAGAGGTTTGACATGTTGAAATGTATATCTAAAGGTAATCCTAGAAAAGCTGGAATTGGAGTCTAGTGAAAAGTAGCCAGAGAAATCAGATATTTATTTTTGTAGAAAATATATGAGAAGCAACTAACAAATCTTGAAGATGCAATTGCAGCAAAGGAAGGGCTTATGATAGCCATAAGTCTACATCTATGAGAATTGATTTTGGAAGGCAATTCAAACTTGATATCAAATGAAGTTATGAGACCTAGTAATGAGCGATCAGAACATAACTGGAAGTTGGACCCTGTGATTCAAGAAATCAAATAATTAATAAAAATCTTTACCTCTTTTGAATCTATCCATGTTGAACAAAATGCTAACAAGGTTGCGGACAGACTTGTAAATATGGGTGTCAATGCCCATATTCGAGCTCAAGTGGTGAATGGTATGTGGCCACATGCATCTCAAGTAAAAGCAAATCTATTGGAGCTTATCAATCATGGTAAAGAATCATTGACAAAAGATAATGTAGTGAACAATCAAGCTAGTGAGACACCATAAAAAGACCAGATGAAGAAGTGAAGACTCGCAACCTTGTAAATTTTTTTATCAAACATCAGACAGGTTTAGCAAAGTTTCTTCTACTGGTTATCTTCCTTTTAGGGATGGTCGATCTTGGCATTTTTTAATCTTTTGAAAATAGTACATGTCATAGCAAGTTTATCAATGTGGTACAAAAGTTGTCTGATTCATGTGCAAGAGCCGAATGGTTTAGATATCAGGCCCAAGTCACACTGATATTAGGTCTACTTGATGAAAATACACTATTGTCTACATGGTGATAATATAATTCTTTTAATTACCCAAAAACAATCCACATTCCATGCACATGACATAAAACAGTACTGTAGAACATGGACATCACATCCATCTGTCCTAAAGAGATAGTTTGTCATACTGGAGTTGAATAACATACCAGGATGTCTTTCATTTCCAAGGCGAATCTTCCAACATCTGTGCTTTGATTTAACCTCTGCTTCAAATTAAAATTTTAAATCGAACGTTACAACAATGAAATATAGAAAGTTGCATATAAGGAATAATCAGAAAAACATATATCATAGACCACTTTCGGAAGCTAAATTCATGATTCATAGCATGGTGCCCATGGCCTAATAACTCATCTTTTCATAATAATTCTTCAAGAGACATTTCTAATCTTATTTACTCTGAAGTTTAAAGCATGCATTTTTTTATTATTTTCAAGGCATTGTACTTCCAGCAGTATATCAATCTGAACCATTCCTCCATAAACTTCCAAGAGTATGGCCCAAACAGTCAAAACAAGAAACACAGTAATGTAAGAATTGCAAACAATCACCCAAACAGAATATAAGTCCATGCCGGATGAATCCAATCCGGAGGAGAATCCAAACCAACCGGCCAGAAACCCATTTGCTGGGAAGTTCACTGTGCTTAGATGGATCCTGCAGGCCTCACATATTTATTATGTTTCATGTTGGTTGCCTAGCAGGGCTCAGTTTCAGAGGTTGGACCAGATCTCGAGATTGTACCTATTAGTTGATGTATGGCAGAGAGAGGCGTCTTCCATTGGTTCTTTGGGATGTGTGTGCTATGCCCAAGGATGAGGGGGCGCTCAGTTTGATGGATGTTGCCACTAAGGGGTCCATTCTGGCTACCCAATGGGTGGTGAGGTGTCTAGAGACTCGAGAGGGATGCTCTGTGGCAGATTTTGTTTCAGCATAGGTTGTTGTCGGCGCAGCACATGGGGAAGGTGCGGGGAGCTTTTTCCTTGTGTGATATCATCTATTCCAAGTTGTGGGCTCATTCATATTCAGGAGTATTTGGTCAACATGAAAAGTAGTGGAGGCCTTGGTTAGGTGGAATATGGAGGGCAGTAGGGCAGGCTGGGATCTGGCATGTCATCCCATTCAGAGTTGGAGGTTGCAGGGCACTTGCCTGGCAGAGATGCCTGACTTTCAGGCTCTCCAATTGAGCAGGAAAGGAATCTTCCTTTGGGGAGACCTGCGGGATGCAGCAACTCGTTCTTGAAAAGAGTGGAGGTCTTTGGCATAGGAGTATGGCCTTCTCACTCTTCACCGACAATCAGTTATGGAGTTGGTAGGACTCATTCCTCAACAGGATCTTTTCAAAACAAACATTGGTTTGTCAAAGCTGTTTTGGAAGGATCGGGGGTGGAGTTTCGACAAGCCATTGCATTAGCATGACTCATGCAACATCCACTAGCCCTAATACGAGATGGGTGTCAACTGATCCAAAGGATAAGTGGGTGTGCTGACTTCACAGTGTTTGGTCCATTCTATTATCTTATAAGTTGAGAGTATTTTCCTAGCTTGTTATCTACCAGGGGATACCCTCTAAGGCCAAATGGGCAAAGAGCGGGCTTTTTCTGATGGCCTTTGTTTTATTTGTTGTCGTTATGGTCTCATTTTCATGCTTCCAAAGGGAATTTAGCCTAGTTAATAGCATGTTGGGGTCTTCCTTGATACTCCATCTCTTGAGAAAGGCTTCTTCTAGTTTGTCCATGGTTTTAATGCTGCCATCGGGAAGACTATGACACCAACGCCTTGAAGCATCAAGGAGGGTAGCGGAGAACAATTTCATGACTAGGTCTTCAGCATCATCACTAACAAGGTGAAGCTGAAAAAACGCCCAAAAATTGCTCATATGCTCTTCAGCACTAATTGCATCAGTACCGGTAAACTTAGGCAATCACTTCTCATACTTGGGTGGCATTTGCCTAGGGTAGCCTGGTATGGCTAACATGTCTAGCGGTTTGAAAAGGGTAGATGACCATTGTCTTTGGTTATTGGCTGGGTTCGATGCATTGGTCTGAGTTGTTGTGCTAGACATGGTGTTCAAAGGAAGACTTCCTCCAAAAAGTGATTTTACTACAAGAGAGTTTCGAGGAGGCTTTCTTCTGAAGGATTGAGGGTTATTGTACCTCCTTGTGGTTTGTGGAGTCGCCAGATAATTTGCTTGAAACTATCAAAGGAAAAGGGAAAACATTGTAAGTGGAGTCACCAGGTAAGCTTGTAAGATAAAGACTCTTGAGGCAAGGCTTACCGAAAAGTGTCGTCTTGAGGAGAATTGACTCAGTGTTCCCCGGCAACGACGCCAAAATGTTATCGCACAGTTTGTAGTTATGGTAAAAGACAGATGAAAAGAGGTCAAACTGGCGTAACTGAGCCTACCCCACCACTGTCACCTCAATGGGATGGCTCTTTCTGTTTAGGGAGGTGTTGTCGTCCTTATACACACTTGCAAACGTGAGCTAAGTCCTGCTCACTGAGTGTGTCCTCGGAGGCACAATGCCTAGGTTCAAAGTCCACGCTGTCACTTTGACTTGAACCTCTTCTGTCTAAGCTAACTCCTAGGGAAGCCAAGGGGGGTAGACCCTAGTTACTAGATGAGATTTATGATTAAGTGTTCTAGGAGTTGGTTTTAATTAGTTAGGTGGTCAAGGGGAAACTAGCCTATGATGTTAATCAGCAAATGCAAGATGCAACTATCTAAGTATGAGAGTCAGACCTTTTCCTAGGGCAACTAAGACTAGTGCCTAAGATTGGGCAATGGGGTCAACTAAGTTAGGAGGATGTTCATTACAAGATAATTACAAGTTACAATATTATAACAAGATAGACAAACTAGATACAAAAGAATATAAATATATACAAGCTAAACTAGATACAAAAATATTAACAAGTGCTTGAAATGTGCAGGAAAGAAGATACTCAAAGATGAACCACCATCAACACATCAAGCCAAGCATGCTCACAACAGATAAACTTCCATTGGACTGCTTTTCAATGGCCAAGAGATGCAAAGCACTCAAGACCCAATCAAGAGAATGCCTCCAGGTGGATGCGCACTTCTTGAAGGATCACTGTTGGTCCCCGGTTTTGACCATGTTCTTTGCCCATACTACATACCTTTGACCTCCAACTATATGCCAGTACCACCCTTTTTGACCTCCTTTTGATATAATCAACATCCCTTTACCACCCAAAGGGGTCACCTAAGGTATCTTTGAAATTCAAGTTATTATTATCCATTTTTAATACTTTAATTTGATAAATGAGCTAATATCACTTGGGTAGGTACCATTGTTATTCTTGGCGCAGGGTTCCGGTACCAGGTACCAACTCACACCGTAGCGGTACTAGTGGAGCAGTTCGAAACCGATACATCATGGCATGCGTTATGGTTCGAAGAGGGAGATAGCAGAGTCACAGGCCAGCTGGAGCCGTTGCCACAGAGTGCTCGAAAGTGTGATGATTCCCTTGGATCGATTGTGCTTCAAGTGTTCACACTTCGTGACACTACGTGTCACGAAGTTGTGAAACGAATTTCAGTTTCATTTCAAGACTACTCTCGGATCAGGGATCCGTTGCTTTTACGTTTCTCTGTCTAAAGACTGTTACACACATTTGTATTTTGATNGTGGAAAGCCAAATATTCCAAATGAAAGATTTAACCACTTAGATATTATTTCTACAACACATCAAAGATAGCTTGCATATGAATGTAAATTGAAAGACAATGAAATCAGTGAGCTTGCAAGTGTGTAATTGTATTGTTGATGTTGTAGATTGAAAATTAAATTAAGTGATTATGTGTGAAATTAATTTTAGCCCTATCTAGGTGTCAACCCAAAAACTCTTCTCCCCCTATTACCAAGTGGCTGCTGGATGCTCAAGAAGTCAGGCAACGAGGCCCACCCTAGCTTCACAGGTCAACCCTAAGGTCGAGTACTCCGGAAAGGACACCGCGCGCCGTGAGACCGTCCCCGGCCTAGCATCTTCCATTGCTTTCCTCAAAACCCCGTTTTAAATGGCGAAGATGGTGAGTTATGATGTCCTATTAGGTCTAATTAATTTGTTTTTAGGCCTATGAGATAAATATTGCGAAGTGTGATTGAGTGCTTGTAGCTTGCTCAACAAAGGATTGCCAAAATACTGAAGACGAGTGTGAACTCTTTACAATGAAATTACAGATTTAGTTCTTAATTGTTGAATTATTGCATGTAAATGTAAGAACTAAAATGCTTGTGAAACTAAGCTCTGAAAAAAGCTGTGAAGGCTGAAGCCTTTGAAACACAAGATCGCAAGTTAAATTCACTTATAAGAGATTAGATTGTATATGAAACATAAAGCAAAACATATAACTTGCGGAAATTAAATATGGTTAATTATCACTTGGTGATACCAATACTTGCATGCATGTATTAAAATATAGATCTAAGAGCGATTACTGCATGTAAAGTAAATCACTGAAATGAAATATTAATTAACCAGTTATTTGATGCATGTGTGTTGGATTAAGATTTAACAATTAAAGATTGAATGCAAAGATTACTGAATGAGAAGAAAAAAAGGAAAACCACAATGCCTCCACGGGCTCTAAGCTAATTAGTTATGTTGGATATACTCTAGATAAATTTCCTTTAAGCATGCATGTAGATATCAACGATTAAACTAGCTAAGCTATGAACTGAAAAGAAAAAGAAAGGAAATCTAACTAAAGCATGCAAAGTAAAGACTGAAAAATAAAGGAACTGCAAGCCACTTGGGCACAACTCCTTGGGCTTGCTTTTACAATGATTTAGAGTAGATCGGGAAGAAGAAAATGTTACCACGGTGAAAGGAGTTGTTGGAGGGTGTGTTGTGCATGTAATTTGGACAACATGCCCTCTTGTCCTGGTGATAATCTGCAAAAATCAGCAAGCTATTGTTTGCTGATTTGAGCTGCAACACACTCGAGAAAGTTAGGAATTTCTGTTTTTTAGGCAGAAATTCCTTGCATACAAAACCAAAAAATTATATGATTTTAGGTGACCTATCTAAACACATTAGCTACTAAAATCAAGAATGAAAGAAGGTGAATAATATCAGAAATAATTTGGAGTGTAAGTGAGAAATAAGGGCAAATTTGTGCTTGGACTTATCCCAATATCCTCTCCTTGAAGTGTCCTACAAAGCTTAAACAAAATGTGAGACGAAAATAGATAATGATGGCATATATTAATAATCAAAACTAATTTCAATCATTAGTACATGCAGATCAAATAAGCTAGCAATTATATAATTACTAAACTTAGTTAAGTAAACTAATTTACCCAACAATCTACCTATAATCACACAAATATTTAAAATTAAATGATTTCACCTCATATGCATGTAAAGAGCCCAGACAAATCTTGAGATCCTTGAATCCTCCAAAGCATTCCCTTTTATTATCCAAATGGAAGAAGTTGTAGCAACACCAATGAAGAAACGTGACAATAATAACGAGAGAGAGAGAATGAGATGGTGAGAAAATAGTAGCATAACAGTGCAATAATGAAAGGTACCGAATGAGGGAGTGAGGGGTCTCTTAAATAGCTTGAGAAGCCAAGGGGACCCCTCTTGGATCTTCAGCACTTGTCAAAGATCCAAGGGACAAAACAACTCAATGAGAAAAGCCACCAATGAGATGATAGGCTTTTAGGGTGAGGGGAAATGGTAAGTAACTGAGTTGGGTGAGGATAAAGCAAGCAAGGAGGGGCGAATTTGGCAAGAGGAGGAGTCCAACGCTTTTATCCAAAGCCAAATCCACTTCTACGCTTGAGGTTTCCACTTAAACCACAAGGAAAGCGTACTGTTTCCACTTTGTGCAATTAAAGCGTGAGTTTGAGTGAATGCGTAGAAGTGAGGGAGGACGTGTGCTTGGAGTGTGGAGTCCACACTCCTTGAAGGCATACGAGTGGTGGAGGAGAGGCCCCACGCCTTAGTTTAAAACAAACCAATGTAAAACGTGAAGTTTCCAAATTTAAAAAAAGGAAATGCGTGAGGTTTAGATGGTTGGCGTGAGGTATACGTAAGAGGAAACATGAGGTAGGAGT
>JASDQU011379324.1:11490-23766 GCA_032191745.1 Picea mariana | reverse complement strand
ATACTGTAAAGAATGTAACTATTACTTATCATGTAAAGAAAAAGAGGTTTTTACCCTACATGGGTTTCCTCGGGAAATATTTGTCTCTGTGTTTCTCATATATGTGAATGATGTTGAAAGTGCCATTGTTTATTTCCCTGCATTATTGTGATCATCATTCAGTATCTCTACAAAGATTTTAAAAGAACCATAATTGTTTAAGCACGGTAACAATTGATTCACCCCCCCTCTCAGTTGTCCAACAAATGATTGAACTTATAATGAACAATAATAATATAATCACATACACAAGTTGGGAAAAGCGTAGTTCACCCAATTTGGGCTACCTCTCCTGGTCCACTTCCAATAGAGACTTATTTTATTAATGCTTAAATGCTTGTGTTTTACAATGACCATTTTACATGTTGCTCAAATGTAGAAACAAATTGCATCGTTGAAATACTGGAAAAAAATCATGCAAAATTGATATAAAATACTTGAAAATATGTCAAGGTACCCCTCGACATGCTTTACGGTGTAGCCTCATATGTATTTTACCCTTGGCATGCCTTACGAGGAAATTCTCTGCATAAAATTGTGTGTACAATCCTTTGGTTGTGCGTCATTAAATAGGGCATGCCCCCTTAACCACTTCCGAAATTTATGGTAGGATTTAGATACAAAGTTGTTTGTTTGTTTAAACAAACCATATATATGGTCAATTGGTTAAAATAGTTGCATACAAGTTGTAGGTCTGGGGTTCTATTCCCCACGACCCTTGGTATATTCCATGGCGCACTTTTATATGGTTATATATTTACTATATATATAATATATAGTTTAAACCTTCTATGGGATTTTTGGAATATGGTTATGTGTAATGTTATAAGCATATAACATATGGTTATATAACATATCCCATGGATTTATCCCTTACGCAAATAGGTGTGGTTACATGGCATGCAATGGATCAAGGGCTAAGGGTCAAGGGCTTAGGCCCTCGGCCCTTTAGCCACCCAAATGAAACCTCATTAGAATTTAAATATATATGAAACCATAATATGTTAAGAACTATTGTGTTGGCTCATTGGTAATGGGGCTATGTTAAGGCTTATGGAAGTTATAGAATTCGCGGGCTTGACCCTTGTTGAATCCATAATTTTGTTAGGATATTTAGACACTTAGGAGTTATTTAAGATCTACTTGGTCTAATGTGTCATTAGGTAAAAGTGTGTTTCTTAGTGTGTTTCTTTAGTATGCATTAGTATGCATTTGTAATTAGGAAATCTGACTGTCACGATAGGTTCCCGACATAGAGTGATCTGATAGTTCATACTCTCCTCGATCTTAACGCCCATTGATCCGTGGCTTAGCACCTGATTGGTACATGATCTCTGTTTAAAGAGAATGGAGGGTCATTTTTCGATGATCGATTGTGAGAAAATATTTTGTAAAATCTCTCTGTAATCTTTTTCTTTTTAATTAATAAACTGCTCCAAGTGGCCGCGTTGGTTGGGGCCATAGATGTTTCCCCATAGAGGTTTTACCACATGAAAAAATCGATGTGTTGATATTTTATATGGTTATGTGAGTGGTTACTGAAGGTTTTTGTCCTTTGATGGAATACCTGTGTTGTCGAACATGGTATCAGAGCCTGTTTGAAGACCCGCTCCTGTTGTAAATCGAGATCGTGAAGTCGAGTTGCCTCATCTTCATTTTCTATATTTTTCGTACATTTATGGGCTAAGAGGATTGCTCCATTACGTCCAAATTTCTCATTTCATTCAGGAACACTTTTCGTTTCACTCGAAAAGGTTTCTGTTTTCCCAAGATACAGCCATTTCAGTCAGATCCGGAGGTATAAAGCCTGCATACGCATTTTTTTAAATTTTTGCAAAGTATTATTTTTTGTTTTATTTCGGTCTTGTATTATGTATTTATGGGTTTCTATTCTTTTAGATCTGTGTATTCTCTTTTCCCCGTGCCCTGTGCGATCTCGGAAAATCAGAAACAGATAGGAAAAGGTGCATCTTACGGGTAAGCTAACCGAGATCTAACCCCTATTGTCATCTAGAAGCGAAATTTTTTTCTTGTGTGAAAAGAGTTTTTTTTTTAGCACACTCTCCAAGTCTCTCCAACAACAACAACAAAAACAGCAATCCTCCTTCTGAACATCACAATATGTTTTGCTAGACCATTTGGTTAAAATTTGTCTTATTAAGTTAGAGGTCTTGAGTTCAAGTCTCTCTTTTGTTACTTTTTTTGGAAAAATTTCATGCTCAAATTGTAAAGTGTATTTCACTTCAAGTATAAAAGTGAATCACTATAAGTAGCTTTAATATTTTATTTTAGAGTTATTTATTTTTCATGCAGCTTTACTTTTATAAAGTAACTCCATTGTAAAAGTGATCCCCACTTCTCTTTATAAAAGTGGGTCACTTCATAAAACAACTACCACGTGGTCCCTTGGTTACCGTTTATGCCTTTTTTTAAAAGGGCATAAATTTTACATCTGAAGTCTGTTTTTAGTGTCATTTTTTTTTTAAACCGCATAACGTTTCGAGATCTTTCCATCCAGATCATCATTTTCAGTTTTTAAATCCATATTATCTGCATATTTAATATGACTTCTACAAGTAATCTCTTTCTTACCAGCACCAACTACTTCCAATTGAAATCTCATATGGAGGATTTGTTAAGAAGTAAAGGCTTGTACCATATTACTTTGGGAAAGGAAACAACACTAACTGATGCTGATAAGAAATTCAAATGGGATAATAGAAATGATGAAGCATGTGGATTAATCGGAATGTCCATCTCTCCTGATTTAAGGTTCCACCTTCAATCAATTGATAAACCCAAAGAAGCTTGGGAAAAGATTGAATCTGTGTTTGGTAAACACAATATTATTTGAGCACAACAGTTATAAAATCAAGTACTAACTTTAAGTCCAAGTGATTTTTCTTGCATTGAAGACTATCTATCTAATTTTAAAACACTCTGAACTTTATGTGAAGAATGTAAGATAAAGATAGAAGAAGATCGTTGCATCTATCTTATTCTTTCTAAGCTAGGTAGTGCATATTCTGTGTTTGTATCTACCTTTTATGCCATGCAAGAGGCTCTAGGGACATCTTATCAAAAACCTAGTCTTGATAACTTTTGTGATGCTTTGATTAGAGAGCAAGGTAAGCTAGTACAACTTGGAGTGATCAGCACTGCAAGTACTTCCAACAAAGCCTTGTTTGTCCATCAAAAAGATAAACCCAAGAATCCAAAGAATCCCAAGAAGCAACATCCTTGCCACAACAGCAAGAAATATAAGGGTCCTAAACCCACTCAGATAGCTTTTGCTCCTAATAGAGACAAAGGAGAAAAATATAAAAATAAGAAGACTGACAGACATTGCAACTTTTGTGATAAAGATGGTCATGATGAGTCCAAATGTTTCAATAAGATGGCATCTTTAGAAGCAGTGATGAAGAATCACAACATCATTATTGATTCTACTTCTTCTTATTCTTCTCATGGACATGCACTTTCAGCTTCTGGTTTCTCTAAATGAATCTAACACCAAGAAAATATTTGTTGGTGATGATAGATCTCTTAGTGTTGAAGGATCTAGAACAGTTCAAGTAGAAAATGGTCATTTCAATGATGTATTATTTGTTACAAGTCTTTCTTGTAACCTTCTATTAGTATATCAAATCACTCAATTAGGTGAAGGTAAAATCGTAGAGTTTGTAACCTTCTATCAGTATATTACGAGGTTGTACAAGTTTGACAACTTTGGGTCATCATATTTTTCATCAGTTTTTGTTGCTCATAGTGATGACTTGAGAAAAATTTGGCATGAGCAGTTTGGTCATCTAAATTATCTCTCAATGCAGAAACTATGTAATCAATAGATGGTGACTGGTCTTCCTCTTGTTTCATGCAGAGATTGTGTTTGTGTCAATTGTGTTCTTGAAAAACATCATCGGGACAGTTTTGACAAACGTGCCTCTTGGCACGTCTCGGGTCCTTTGCACCTTGTTCACAGTAATTTGTGTGGTCCACTTTCTTCTCCTTCTTTTTCTGGGTGCAAGTATTTCTTAACTTTCATTGATGACTTTTCCAGACGTACTTGGGTTTACTTCTTAAAACTTAAGAGAGAAGTTTTTGGCCTACAAGGCCCTTGTAGAAAAACAATTTGGACATCAAATTCAAAGGTTAAGAACAGATAATGGAGGCGAATATGTGAACAATTATTTTACAAGTTATTGCACTACACAGAGAATCTAAATGCAACACATTGTTCCATATGCACCACAACAAAATGGTTTGGTTGAGAGAAAGAACCACACATTAAAAGAAATGGTTAATTGTATGATCCAATCTAAGGGATTAAGTCTAAAGTATTGGGCAGAAGCCATCAACTGTGCAAATTACATAGTAAATCGCACTTCCACAAAGGCTCTTAAAAATATAACACTGGAAGAAGGTTGGACTAAAATTAAACCAGATGTAAGTCACTTCCGTGTATTTGGTAGTATAGCATGGGCTCACATCCCTGATGAGAAAAGGAAAGCATTGCAGCCTAAAAGTGAGAAGTGTATATTTGTTGGTTATTCTGAAGATGTCAAAGGTTATAGACTTTTTCAACCACATTGTAATGAAATTATTATTAGAAGAGATGTTAAATTTGTTAGAATATAATGGATGTGCTCGTTTTACCATTGACAATATCTCTATTTTCACCCAACCATAGGCCGAAGCCACCCTCCAAGCACCTTAACCTTGACAGAGAATCACTCCAGAAGCAAACCCTAGGCTAGATAGCCAAACAAAGGGTAGCACACCTTTCCCCAAGGATAGCGCACCAACAAGAGATGATCAGATAGTCCAAACGTAACTGCTAGTTGCAGCAGCTGCAATGACATCTCTCCTCCAAACCTGCACAAAAACTAGGCAACTACAGTGCGCACAAGTGTTGCTCTGCAAATCTGAGATTGTCTGCCAGAATGAAAACTAGCCTCATGTATTTATAGTAATTCTGGCTAACTGCCTAGGCCGACTTCTCATTCTGGGTATCTATCTATTCAGTATATATTATTATTTCTGGCCGAATTCTTCTCTTGGAGGCTAATAACCTAATATAAATTATCTTCTTGAGCCAACAAGTCTTCTAGGGTTATTATCCAACTCATTAGGGTTTCTTCTTGCTTCCAAGAGTATTCTATCCTTGTCAGGTTTACACATGGAGGTAAATACCTCTCGCAGCTACCATAATATCAACACTCCCTCCTAGCTAGGGAGGTATTACAGGTAATGGTCTTGAGCACAAAACATATCATTCACCTGGTAGCATCAACATAGTTATATAGACTGAATCATGAGCACCATCATCATCATCAACTGCATCATCTCTCGAAACCATACTCTATCCAAGTAATCAGACATGATGCTCACTCCATAGGGTGATACAAGAGACATTCTTCTAATCTAGAAGAGTAAATGTTCTGAACCATTTTTTGTTTGGAAAATCTCTGTTCATCATTCAACTGGCTGATAATTATTTACCAAACTACTGACAGTCTTCAAGGTAATCGAAACAAAAACAGAACACAACTGTGTTTATCCATAACTACAATCCAGTGGTACACTACCACACCAAGTAGCAAACAAGTACTTGATCAATAATGTATAGTCACGAATAGTGGAACACATCCACCACAATAGTATACATCTACTGCCATACAGTCTTCATAACAATCATCTGATATCAAACTGCACAGAAACAATGTTATGATATAAAATGAATCATCTGGGCCAATCTTTCACTCAAATCTGTGAGATCTGAAAGAGAATCTTCCCTCAAAAGGTAAAACATCAATGATGAGTTGTTTGGACTATTCTTCTCAAGAAAGGAAGAATAATTGTCTTGATTTCTGAGCCTGGGCCATTTCCCACCCTAGGCCATTCTTCCTACACTAATCAAAGTGCACCCTGGAGAGAATGTATAAACCCTAAGGAATGTTTGTCCCTGATTGTTGAGCCTAGACCATTTCCCACCCTGGGCCATTCCTCCTACACTAATCAAAGTGCACCCTGGAGAGAATGTATAAACCCTAAGGAATGACTGTCTGGACCATTTCCTCTATTAACCACAAGAGTAAAAGACTGTCCTGTATCAACCTCCAAAATGGACCATTCCTCATGTTAACCACAATGAGAAATCATTGTCCTGGCGAGGCGGGCCAGTCTTCTTAAGTAACCCTCAAGAAGAGAGATTGCCCTAGACCACTCCCCATGTTGTCTATGACAGTTCAACAATCTGGACCATTTCCCATGTTAACCACAATGGGAAATCATTGCCCATCAGAAATATCAATCCACTTTCCGAACTGGAAAGGAAACTGCTCATCCTAGACCATTTTTCGAACTGAAAAATGATTGTCCATAAATCAATGCATATCAGTGCTCCCTCCCAACCTGGGATTCATCTCTTCCTTTTTCAATAGGGACGTCGTCTCCATGAGATCCAGTTTGAGTACGCAAAATCTCTCATCTTGGATAGAAGATTTACCAAGATGTATGTTTATCTTCTCATCTGTGGAGATATGTAATGGAGAACCTCTTTCTCCTTTTTGAACTTCATCATGGATAATGTAATGCTTGATTTCAAATGTACTTCTTTCTAGAGTATTGGTCTTCTTTGAAGACTTCATGTAGCTCTGATCAATAAAGTATATCGTTGTTGGAACACTGGAACATATCCATGTGGCACTTATTCTGTCATCATGAGATCTGATCTACTAAGTAATCATCTTAATACAATATCTCTGTTATAGAGAATCTTCACCACGCTTTTGTTGTGCATTGGAGGTTCTTCGCCAAGTTATCTTCTTCCATCTGTATACAAGGGTCTCTTTCTGTTATGCCTCAAGGTCTTGAGGTTTCTCTTCATATTCTCTTTGTTCAATTGTTCAGGAGAACAGTCTTTGCATTCATCTTGATGTAGCACTCCAACCTATGGATGATATAATGACTCATGTAGAGGTATGTCTAGTTTACTAAAATGAGCAATCATCATAGTCTTCTCCCTCCATCTAGGAGAACCTCTAGTTCTAGATCTTGCAATTCTTTCATTCATAAGTTTTTTGTATACTATTCTTCATCACAACTTTCAGTTCTACTTGATCACTTTCATATTAGGCTGGTAGTCTTGTGATTCTCGATACAATGACTTGTTGTTCAGGCTTCTCTTCTTTCTTGGAATCTTCATGTTCTTCCTCATGTTTTTCTTTACATTTTGGGTCCATGGAGTTTCTTATAGATTCCATTCCCTAACGATTCCACTTCTTTCTTTTATCATAGGATCATGGATCTAGATGGACAACCAGGGATACTTTAAGGATTATCTTCGAAGAAGACTTCTTTTGATATTGAACTGAACATGTATTGTATTTCATGGTTACTACCATGGATATATACTTCATCATCTTCAATGGATCATAGGATTAGCTCCCTCCTAATCCTTGCTTCATGTAAGAGTGCATATAATCGGCTCCCTCCGCCTAACAAAGTCCATGCTTCTGTCTGCATCTTTATTGTCTTCTGCAATATATAATTGTCTGTCTCTATCTAGCCAAGTCCATGCTTTTGTCTTGTTGTCTTCTACAAAACGTCACAAGTCTTTCTCCAATTTCCTCTCGATTGTTGACTTCTTTCTGTCTTTGCTTCTTCTAGGTCTCTTCATGATTGATTCGGCTTATCTTGCAATAGCTTCCACATAATTTGTTTGATGTATTTCATTCTTTCATGTATTATCTAATGATATCAATCCTTATCTTTTTTTTCTTCCATCGGTATAGTTCTTCTTGGAACACATTATCTTTGAGGAGATAGATATACAAGATATGTACAAAGATGATATAAACAAGATATGTACAAGAACTAAGAAGAGTATTGTTACCTTCAGAAGAAGAAGTCTCTTTTGTCCTGCTTAGTCTTCTTTGTAGGTTCCTTTTCTTCGGCAACTGATGCTTCGTGTTTCTCCTTCCTTTTCTTTAGCTCAAGACAATGATTCTTGTAGTGGCCATACTTTTGACAGTTGAAGCATTGNTGTCTTTCTCTTGATTTGACTTCCTCCTTGAACCAAACTTCCTTTTGTTCCTAAAATTTTTGAATCTTGTTGTGAAGGCTTGATCATCGTACTTCTTTTGGGGTTTCTCTTTTGCACTGATCCTTGATTCTTCTTGAGCACAACAAGTCCAAAGTTCTTCAAAATGTCGGATACTCCTTCCTTGTGTTCATGCTTGCGGCAAATGCATCCCACATCTTGGGATGACCATTGAGTACTATGTTTACCAATTTCTTCTCAGAAGTGATCTCTTCAATAGCTTGTAGTTGATCTCTTAACTAGGAGATCCTCACAAAGTATGATGCTATGTTGTCATCATCATTCATCTTCATGTCACGGAGCTCATTCTTTAGACTCATAACTTGTCCAATGTTTCTGATCGAAAAGAGATTTGTTAGGGAATCGTACATCTTCTTTGATGAGTCAAGATGGGAGATGTAGGGTATCAAGTGGTATTTTATGGTTTCCACTATGATACTCATGGAATTGATGTCACCGTCTTTGAACTTCTCCATAACTGCAACGTTATGTGGTTCCTTCTCTTTTCCTTCTTCAAACTCTGGTTCCATGATCTTTCCTTTTATGATATCCAGCATTTTATTTTTGGCAAGGATGAGATCAATCCTTGTCTTCCATGCTCTGAAGTTAGAAGCTCCATATAAATTTTTCTCTGACTTCATAGAATAATTCATGGTTTCTTTGACTTGGTCAAACCCTAGATTTGACCACAAACTCAAACTTGACGTCTTGACTTGTTGAGAGTACCAGGAGATGCGCTAGGATAGGGTGCACTGATTTGTCTGGAGATTAGGTCAGCCCCTTCACTTAAGGTGCCTCAACGAGAGGATTAGGGTTTCTTCAACTGCACCTGCTAGTAACCCTAGCGGCAGTGCTTTGGTGACTGCTCCTGCTAGTAACCCTAGCGGTAGTGCTTTGGTGACTACTCTTGCTAGGAAACCCTAGTGGCAGTTCTTCAACGAGCTTAATATCCTTCTGGCTATGTTTCCTTCCAGCGGTTAGGCTAAATGAAGGAGTTGTGGGCCCATAACCTGTTAGAATATAATGGATGTGCTCATTTTACCATTGACAATATCTCTATTGTCACCCAACCATAGGCTGAAGCCACCCTCTGAGCACCTTAACCTTGATAGAGAATCACTCTGGAAACAAACCCTAGGCTAGATAGACAAACAAAGGGTAGCACACCCTTCCCCAAGGATAGCGCACCAACAAGATCTGATCAGATAGCCCAAATGTAACTGCTAGCTGTAGCAGCTACAACGACAGCTCTCCTCCAAACCTGCCCAGAAACTGGGCAACTGCAGTGCGCACAAGTGTTGCTCTGCAATTCTGAGATTGCCTGCCATAATGAAAACTAGCCTCCTGTATTTATACTAATTCTGGCTAACTGCCTGGGTAAACTTCTCATTTTGGGTATCTGTCTATTCAGTATATATTATTATTCCTGGTCGACTTCTTCTCTTGGAGGCTAATAACCTAATATAAATTATCTTCTTGAGCCGACAAGTCTTCTAGGGTTATTAGCCAACTCATTAGGGTTTTTTCTTGTTTCCTAGAGTATTATATCCTTGTCAGGTTTACATGTGGAGGTAAATACCTCCCGTAACTACCATAATATCAACAAAATTTGATGAAAATATCTTGGCCTGCGATTGTGCCTTCTTTGGCCTGCGAGCCATCTTTGGCATTTGTGCCTTCTTCTGTTCCTATTCTAGTTTTTTCTTCAGATGATGATAGTGAGGATGAAAATACACCTCTGCCTGCTCACCTTTCTCCAGATGAGTCCTTTGAACCTGAACCAACACCAGCTCCACCGCTTCCTATATGGATTTTAAATCCATCAGATGGGAGGTCCATCAGATGGATTTTAAATCCGCCTTCTTTCACGGAGATTTGCAAGAATAAATCTACATGGAACAACCTCCTAGCTATCCAGAATGACTCTAGTCTTTTTTTTCGCCTTAATAAATCTCTTTATGGTCTCAAGCAAGGTCTCTGAGATTGGTATGCCAAAATGGACAACTTTCTTATTGCCACTGGATTCTCTAGATGCCATTCTAATCCTAATGTCTATACCAAGAAAGTAGGAAGCCATATCATAATCCTTTTCCTTTATGTTGATGACTTTATCCTTACTGGTAGTGACTCAAAACTTTTAAACCATGTGAAAACTAGCCTTAAGAAGAAATTTGAAATGATAGACTTAGGTTTTTTGCACTATTTCCTTGGCCTCCAATTTTTGCAAACCCATGAAGGAATTTTTATTTCCCAGCCTAAGTATGCTTGTGACCTTCTTTGTAATTTTCACATGGATGATTGTAAGCCACCCCCTTCTCCCTTCCAGCCTGGATTCAAGCTTACTGCCACCTATACTTCTCTTGAAGTTGATACCACATTGTACCGTCAGTTAGTTGGTAGCCTCTTATACTTGACTCATACTCATCCTGATCTTTCCTTTGTTGTTGGTCTTGTTTCCCGATATATGAAAACACCCCATGAAAGCCATTGGAAATAATCTAAAAGGATACTTCACTATTTCCATGGTACATTTCAGTTTGGGATACATTACAGTTTAGGGGGGAATCATTTATTGGTTGGTTTCACTGATTCAGATTGGGTCGGCGACCCTGATGATCAGAAGTCTACTGCAGGTTATGTTTTCAGCCTTGGTTCAGGACCTGTCACTTGGGCCTGTAAGAAACAAAAAGCTATTTCACTTTCTTCAGCAGAAGAAGAGTATTGAGTGGTGGTAAATGCAAGTCAGAAAGCCTTGTGGCTTCAACAGATCCTTTCAGAGTTTGGATTCGAGTAGCAGCATCCGACCAGCCTTTGGTGCGACAATCAAAGTGCCATCAAGCTCACCAAAGACCCAGTTCAACATCAGTGTAGAAAACACATAGATCTACACATGCACTTCATCAGAAAGCTCATTCATGATAAAGTTATTGAAGTGCTCTTTTTCCCTATAGAAGATCAAGTTGTAGACATTTTCACAAAGTCTCTTACAGAAGCGAAGTTTCCAAACTTCGATCTATGTTAAGAGTTCAAGAAGTTGTCATTAAGGGGGGATAGGCTCTAATGCCTCCTTCCTTATCCTATTTTGTTACTATTGTAAATCCTTCAATCCTATCCCAAGTGGTTCTTAAGTGGGGATGTTAGGATATTTAGACACTTAGGAGTTAGTTAAGATCTACTTGGTCTAATGTGTCGTTAGGTAAAAGTATGTTTCTTAGTGTGATTCTTTAGTATGCATTAGTATGCATTTGTAGTTAGGAAATTCGACGGTCACGATATGTTCCTGACATAGAGTGATCTGACGGTTCATACTCTCCTCGATCTTAACGGGCATTGATCCATGGATTAACACCTTATTGGTCCATGATCTCTATTTAAAGAGCATGGAGGGTCATTTGTCGATGATCGATTATGAGAAACTCTTTTGTAAAATATCTTTGTAATCTTTTTCTTTTGCATTAATAAACTGCTCCAAGTGGTCGGGTTGGATGGGGTTGTGGATGTTTCCCCATAGGGGTTTTACCACGTGAAAAAATCGGTGTGTTGATCTTTGATCTGGTTATGTGAGTGGTTATTAAAGGTTTTCATCCTCTGTCGGAATACCTGTGTTGTTGAATAAATTTTAATATGCATTAGCCATTATAGGCCAAAGGGAGGCTGCCATGTGGTAACCTCTCATTGGCTCTCCATTTCCACATNTTTTTTCCCAAGTACTTTGACCTTTGACTTTTTTTGAGGTTTGACTATAATTTTGACTGTTCATAATGTTTTCATATGAACTTTGTTTGAGGTGAAATTTGCACCATTGGAAATTTGTTGTCGAGTTCTACCAGTGATGGTGCTTTTAGGATGATTTGAAGCATTTGAATTTTGAGCCTTTCTGAACCATTCTAGACCTCTTTGGATGTTCCAGATCTTTTTGGACCTCCATGAGAATTCCTGGATCCCCCTAGATCAGTGAGGAGTAGACTTTGTAGTTGGTTTCAGGAAACAATGGGCACCCTTCAACTAGCAAAGAATCTTGGAAGCATGGAGTCGGGATATGTGATATGTAGTCACTCAAAGCCATTGGAATCTAGTCACAGTAAACATTGTATATGTGTATCTCCCTATACAACTGGTGGTTGTTGCGATTG
>JASDQU011379323.1:19739-32076 GCA_032191745.1 Picea mariana | reverse complement strand
CCATTATTATAGTTCTTTTCATTTCAATAGATAATAGAAACATAAGAACAAGATCATTGAGAAATACACATTCACAAGAGACACAAAATTTATCCTGGGAAACCCTCTAGGGGAAGAAAACCCAACAAAAACTTCCTTATCATAAATTGCCAATACAATGTCAAGAGATAACTCAAACCAATACATAAAGTCCTCTCCAAAAGATGTGCCACTCTTCTCCCTTTCTCCAACTAGTAAGTCGTAACTTGCCTCTTAGAAATGAGCAAGTGTGTTGTGTGTTAAAGTGAGGCGTTGGCCTCTATATATATACAATTCTGGCACGTGTGAAGTGTCTCTTCACTGGCAGGGCCGACTTCTCAATCTGGGTGGGTAAACCCACCTTTATTATATTTCTGGGTCTCAATAATAACTACTAGGGCTGACTTCTTATTCTTCCTATTATAATTGTCTGTTGACCAATCCGCAAAAGGGGATTTGGTCCTAATACAATAACCGACATGATCAATCCACAATGGGGATTGATCCTATGAATAATATAAAAATAATAATAAGAATACTCTTTGTAGTTACATTATTTCAACAGAGTCAAGATATGAAATCCGTACCCAATATTATCTACTATCTCTTCTAAAACACCTCCAAGTTTCACTATCTAAATCATTCTAGAAAAAAAATTATTTCAAAAATTCCAAGATGACCTTCAAAGAAAACCCTAGAAAAAATCATCACAAGACTTCATCTTCCCTTGGAATTTCACCCTTATTTACTTCATATTCCCTTGAAAATGTTGATAATATGTTGTCATTGATGTCAACATGTATCACATGAAGAGGAAGTGTGTGTAAGGCTTGAAGTGCACACAAATAGTATGGTGCAAAGTTGGTGCACAAGTAGAGGAAGTTCACAGAAGGATTGCATAGGAAGTTCGCGAAAGGATTATTTCTACTATACTATTGCAGATACACATGAAATGGAACTCCTAGAAGAAATCATGAAAGTTTGAAACCAAAAGTGCGTAGATGGATTGAAGGACGAAGGGATCAACGACGCAAAATAAATCACAGAAGTGATTGTGTTTTCCAGGAGTGTGCATAGAATAGGAGGATAACCTACGACACAATTCAGAAGTGAAGTGGAATATGAAAAATTCCCTTTTCTGTGATTGCAAAATGAATCAATATATTTTTATGCCACAATGCAACAATTTTTTGAGAAAGTGAAAAGTGACAAAGTATGTGGAATATTGCGCGGATGAAAATCTGCAGGGCGTATTGAGCTAGTTTTACGAATGGTATAGTGGAGTCTAATGAGATGAAGTACGAAGTAGAATGCAACAAAAGAATCACCAGGGGAACTTACAGTCTGATGGGGCGATTCAGTAAGAAAATTGCAGGACAAGTGTGACAATATGAAGACTGACTTGAGTCTTTCTCTCTGGTTCTACCTGCACAGTGGATTCTTTGTAAACTAGAATGTAATCATTGCGTCATTCTTCAGGAGATGCTCAGATAATATGGACCACAATAGTAAGAAGACTTAGTCCTTTTGATTTATTCAAAGTTTGTCCACAATGTAACAGTCATGTGTCCACATAATTTATTTAGACAAAATTGTGAATGACATGATTTAGATATGGTCAAAGTTTGTCCATAATATAACCATCATACTTTATTTAGACAAAATCATAACCAACAAGATTTTGATGTGGTCAAAGTTTTTCCACATTGTAACTGCTACACGTCCACATACAGGAAGGTGAACTGAGAAAAATGAGTATAAGTATGGATTCACTTTGATCTTGCTCATGTGTGCGAAGTGAGGCAGAAGATGATATTGTAACACTTCATCTGAACAAAAATGTAAATTTGTCAGGATGTGTTGAAAGATTTAGTGATGTAACATATTTTTCTAAGTTTAGGGTGGCAAGGTGGTTCTAGGGTGAGTCGAAGCTCGCTGAGGATTAGTGTCCTCATTTATGTAACATGTTGTTGCTTGAGAGGATTGGTGTCCTCATTATCTATGATAGGTTGGTGCTTGAAAGGATTTGTTTCCTCGTTATATGAAACAGGTGGGTGCTTGTTGAGATGAAAATTTATAACTTGTAAGTTGGTGCTTGCAGAAGAACATAAAGAAGATGTTCTGTGGTTTTTTCCCACATTGTATTTCCACGTAAAAATCCTTGTGTACTGTGTTCACTATGCTCTTTTAATTTCTTCTTGTATCTGTCATTAAGTGTGCACTTTTAAATAACTTAGATGGCTATGTTGATTTTTGCTTGTATCTGTCATTAAGTGCACATTTCTAAATAACTTAAATGGTTGAAAGGAAAGAAAAATACAGAAGGTTAAATAAATAATATTCACCCCCCCCCCCCTCAATATTGTTGTGAGTATCAACAATTGGTATCAGACGGCAGGTTCCTTCAGTTATAGTCTAACAACTGGAAGGAATATCACACAGAAAGTATGGTCAGTCAAGATTGTTTTTCAATCAGACATCCTTTGATCAATGGAAAAAATTTTGCATTTTGGAAAATCAGAATGAAGACCTACTTTATGTCTTATGGTATGGAAGGTTGGAATAGTGTGGTATATGGTTATAAAATCCCAAATTCTCTTCCAAATGATGAAGCTAGTAAGAAATATTACTAAAATAATGAAAAAGCTATGAATTCTATCTAAGGTGGACTTGTAGAAACAAAATTTGTTAAAGTGATGCAGTTGGAATCTGCAAAGGAAATATGGGAAAAACTGGTAAACAATTATGAAGGAGATGAGAAAGTAAAGTTGGCCAAAATTCAAGCTCACAAAATACAGTTTGAAATCCTAAGAATGAGTGAAGATGAAAATATTGCAAGTTTCTTTCTCAGAGTGGATGAGACTATAAACACCATGAAAGGGATAGGAGAGGAAATTAAAAAAGCTATGGTAGTTCAGAAGGTATTGATATCTCTTACCTCAAGACTTTATGCAAAGGTCTCATCTATAGAATAAATGTATGAACTAGAAAAACTGACTATGGATAGGCTCCATCGAATTTTGACTACTTATGAGATGAGAACTAGGAAAGAACAACCAGATCTAAAGGATGTAGTCTTCAAAACATCAGTCAAATCATCAACATCTCAAGATCATGATTCATCAGAACACTTCTTAGATGAATAAGAAGCTAAATTTGTGAGGAATCTAAAGAGGGGATCTAGAAAATATAAAGGTATGTTACCATTTAAATGATTTCATTGTGGTAAAGTTGGCCATTTTCCCTCTAAATTTCCTTTTAAAGGAAATAACACCAATAAAAATGAAAGAAAATCCAAGGATAAACCTAACAATTTTAAAAACTATTTTAAAAGGATTAGTTTTTAATCAAAGGAGGATAGAAACAACTCTGACGAAGAATAAGATGAGATAGATCTAATTCAAGATGAAAAACTTCTCATGGCTTTGGAACAAAACAAATCTAATCAAATAGAAACATAAGAGTGTGAAGCTATATGAGACATGAAAGGAGAACTCATTAGTGCTCTGGAGGAAATCTCTTGACTCAAGAAAAAGAACAGAATAAGAAAATAACAGTTACAGGTCTACAAAGACAAAGACAATAAGGACAATGAAGAAATAGTCATATTAAAAATTCATCTAGAAGAAGCCAAAAGAAAGGAAGAAGTATTGATAAATAAGATAAAAGAAAAGGAGAATATCTGTGACAAACTAGAAGAAAAAATAGTTTCCTTAAGAAAATATCTAGAGAAATAAAAGACTCAAATAAAATTCATAAAAGGATATGAAACTCTAGATAACATTATAAGAAATTAGAGATCACTAGATGACAAAACGGGGATTGGATATAAGGAAAGTATAAAAATTGTCAAAAGTGAGTCAAGCACCAACATGACATCCAATGAGAGACCTACAAGTTATGAAAATGCTCTCAAGGGAAACAATAGTTAGCCTAACCAAGAAAAAGATGAAAAGAAGAAGCAATCAGAACTAAATCAACCCAACTATGGAGAAAGGAATCAAAAGGTTCTTGAATCTTATCAAGTTGGAAGACAAAGACTGATTCCTACAAGTAAGTTTTTCACTCCAAGGCATCCAAATTTTTTCTATGGATATTGTTTCTCTTGTGGAAACTTTGGACATAAGGCCATAAGTTGCATATTTTTTTAGATATTAAAGAAGTATAAGAAAGAGATTCAACAAACCTCAAAAGGATATGGTTCAAAATTCTTTCAATAATTCCTTATCTCCTTTACTAAATGACCCTGAATGCCACATATGTAATAATTTTGGACACAAGTGTTGGACATAGTGTCATTAATGTGTTGTCATTGATGTCAAACAATATAACAATATGTAGAGTTCATGACAAATAAATATATGCAATATAACAGTTAGAAGAAAATGTCATACATTATGCAGAGATCAGAGCTCAAAAGGAAAACCACATTGAAAGTCTGCAAAGAATGAAGCTCATAAGCAAGGACATTAATCAAAGCTCAGAATGAAGAACACATTGTAGAAATTTCGTCAGGATCGATGGAAAGACTGAGAAGTCGATCGATGCACAGGAAAAGGTGAGAAGCCTCAGTAGCCATCTGATCGAGAAATTGACGGTGTTGATTGTCTCATGTAATGAGATTTATCGGACATTGGAAGTGAGAAAAAACTTATGTAGGTTTATATACAAAAAAGTCTCCATAGCTTATCAACGCATAGTGCAAGGGTATGGTGGGGGCTCTCAGTGCTTGGACTCCTCGAGAAGCTCACCAACCTGGAGCCTGAGATGACCTGTCAGACCCCCTACCTTTTGGTCAAAAAGACAATAATTGTCGAACTGATGACGAAGGATCTCAGTCGTTCATTGGAAATTTATTTTTTATATATCTACATTGAACTTTGGTCATATGGGTGACCGTGGGATTAAGGACCGTTGGAGGATTGGTCAATGATCAGATCAATTTGTGACCATCGGATATGCAAGCGTAGATCAAGGGTAGGGATTGATTGCATAGTGCGAAGGGAGAATTAAACAACGCATTAATTCCAATCCCGCAATTATTCTAGATCATCGATTGTCACCTACCAAATAGATCTATGGTTGGAATCAATTCCACTACCAACGAGCAATTTTTCCATTGTGGAGCTCAATGATAGTTTTAAACGTCGTGCGAGTTAGGACCCCACAATCATCCTTGATCGTTGATCTAATCCGGGATCATTCTTGACCGATGGATCAAGTTGAGTAGAAGTATAGGATAAGCAAGGCAAAAGGGTTGAGATCCCGAATTCCCAATAGTCATTGGATTGAGTTAATATTTTTTGGGTTAAAGAAAGACCATCATATCTGAAGCAAGTGCTTCAGAATGTTTCTCAGTCGTTAGATCAAGATTTGAACTAGAATTAAGTATTAGTCATTGATATGGAATAGAAAAGGGGAACCGTTAGATCAACAGTGGTAAACTTCGACACTGACCACTTCAGCAAAAAGGGCTGAGATCCCGAATACATGAAGGTCGAATTCCTAAAGAGAACATGAGTTGTTTGATCTGAGAAATATTCAGGGAGTGATATTGACCGTTCGATATATAAAGTGGAAGGACAGGATAAGAAATAATGAATGTCGGAGCCTCAAAGTATCAAAGTAAATGAGGACCATTGGATCTGGACAATACATGATGTTCGTTGGATTAGAATAGTGGTCAACTTCGACGCTGACCACTTCAGAGAAAAAAGGATTCAGAACATATGATTTCACCCGAAGGATGAAGTTCCAAAGTCACTCTCAACCGTCGATCTGAGATACATTTTGGGATTTAGGAAAACTGTTAGATCCAGGAGAAGAATATGTACCACATCAGGAGATCTACGTCAGTAGACCACGTCAGCAAGGACACATGGCATAGTCATATAATGACAAGTGTCAATATGAAATCTACATTTCAGGTGCGTGTAAACCACAAATCTGAGTGACACATGGCAGCCACTTGGCCCATGCCACGTCAACAAATGATGTCACTCTGAGAGTTTTTACTTTGGGAGTTTCACCACCAGCAAATGCCCTAATGCCTGAAGTCTTGAAGCTCCGAAATGAATGAGAACCGTTCATCGTGCAAATAAACTCCAACCATTCGATCTACTTTGGTGAAATGAAATCCAGAATATTGTGAAGGAGAAGTCACCCGAAGTGTCGAAACCTGAAGTTAATGCTATTCGTTCATCTACTTCGGAGAGAATTCTCAATCGTTGAAGATTATGGACATGCGTCTTTTATTCGAGAGATTTTTAAAGAGGCTGGAAGTTGTGAAGGATGAAGTCCCAAAGTACCGACAGTTGTCCATCTCATCGGGAGATTAAAATGTGACCGTTGATTTTGATAAGCGATCAAGAACTCATTTGTCCTAGCACCTGGTCACCGCCTGTGGTCATATGGAATAAGAAAAATAAATGTAAAAGATAATACATCGCTTAAGTTGATAAGATCGTGGTTTTGCATTGTCGGTCATATGAAAATGGTTTGAAGGAAGTGCCTCTACAAAACTCGGTTTCTGTAATATTTGCAGAGTTATGGAACTAAGTTAAATGAAATCGAATCATACCTATGATCAATTAATGAAAATCATTTTCATTAAATTGAAAGGGGTTCTCGATAATATTTGGATAAAGAAAAACAAACGAGATTATTGTTAAGTGAAGGGGTGCTATGGTCCAAACAAAGGGACACAATGTTTCATAAGCTCACACCAGTTGGAAGAATATATAAACAAGAAAGAGTGATGAGAAGAAGGAGTCTATGCAGTTCAAATAAGAAGATCAAAATAGAAGCAGAGTTCAAGAAGAAGAATTGTTGGTTCTAATGGGCCTGCCAATGTCTTATTGAAGATCAAGAACAAAAGAAGACAGAGAAATAGTTATGCAATCCAATATTTAATATAGAATACCTTTATTGGACTACAACAAATTCATTGAAGATTAAATGATAGAATCCAAAGAGCAAGAGATGAAGTTTGACTGTTGATAACCAGAAGACCATACAAGCAGAGGTTGCAATAGTCAAGTAGAAAGTACAACAGTTAATGATTCTAAGAAGACTTGAAGAATTGATAGTATCTTTATGTGTTTATGAACACCTTGAATAGTGTACAGTAAAAGAGTTATAAGTGTTATAACCTACATAAAAGGAGGAAGGGTGGAGCAAGGGAAAACAAGTCGAAGTCAAAAATTCAAATATGATAGGACTTGTGTTAATGGTTGCATGACTAAAATTCAATGAAGAGTAGAAGAGATTGAATTGCATTGTGAAATTAAGGGTGGTTGGGTGGTGCAAGGGCAGGTTGGAGCCTGCAGGGGAGTAGGTGCTTCCTTGTAAGTTGTAGCTGACTAAATAGGGGGTGGTAGCCTCCTTCCAGTTGCAGCTGGTAAATAGGGTGGTGAAGCATCCTTTCAGTGGTAGCTAATAAAATAGGGGGTCATAGCCTCCTTCCAGTTATGGTTGGTAAATAGGGTGTCGAAGAATCCTTTCAATGGTAGTTGATAAACTAGGGGGTTGTAGCCTCCTTCCAGTTGTAGCTGGTAAATGGGGTGTGGAAGCATCCCTTCAGTTGTAGCTAAAGAAAATTGGGGACAGTCTCTCCATCAAGTTGTAGCTTGAAAACAGCTTTGTAAAAGAACAATTTATTAATGAGAATAGAGTTGGTGGTTTTCCCTATTGGGTTCCATGATAAAATCGTGTGTTCATAAGGGTTTTTTTCTCATCATATATTTCCTAATTGAATAATTAATGTGTGTGTTTAATATTGATGGAATTAATAAGAAAAAGTAGGCAATATTGATTCAACCCCCCCCCTCTTAGTATTGTTGGATATTCCATCAATTGGTATCAGAGCAAGGTTCCTTTAAGAACAATCTAACAAACTAAAAGGAAGATCAAATTAACCACACATCGATGGAAAAAAAGATTTACACTATGAATGGAACTCCAATACCTGGAAAAGAAGAATACGTATTTTGGAGTACAAGAATGGAAATTCATTTGAAGGCATTGGGACTTGAAGTATGGAATTCAGTGATCACTGATTACTTCCCACCAAACAGAGTAAGGACTCCAGCTCAAAATAAAGCTAAGAAAAGTAACTTAATGGAAATGAATACAATCATTGATGGATTACGTGATGATGTCCAAGAGAATATAAGTGATTGTAACTCTGCAAAGGAACTTTGGGACAATATAAAATACCTCTAATCAGATGACAAGTCAAATGAATCATTTCAATCAGAACAAAGTTAAGTCTACAACAATTCTAGTGATGAAGATTCTTTCGAAAAATACTCAGACATTGAAGAAGATGTCAATCTTGAAGCTGAGCTTGAGTGTGCTTTGGATGAATTCAGAAAATATAAACAAAGGTGTAAACAACTAAAGGATCTCATGTTGGAGCAAAGGAGGAAACAAGGTTCAAAGAAGAAAAAAATTGAGCAAATCATAGTTGACTGTAGAATCCAAGTCCAACTGGATCAAGAGAGATTGGAATCCTTGGAACAATCTCTTAATAAGGAGCAACAAAAGGTTGAAGAGCTCAAACAACAACAACTAGAAAGTGAGGAATAAAATTAGACCTTAAAAAGACAACTAATGTCCTCACAAGAGGAGCTACATAGTTAAAGACAACAAGCAACCATTAGCATGGAAAAATCCAAGAATTTAAAACAAGAAGTTGTTGGACTCAAGGATCAACTGAAGATTGTTGAAAAATTCAAGAAAGGAACTGAAGCCCTTGATAAAATTCTCAGTCTACAAATATTTCCCTCGAACAAATCTGGCCTTGGATATGACCAAGTACACATGGTTAAAGGATCAAGTCCTATTACTCAAATTGATGTAGAAGATGACAAGTGTTGTGATGAACCTCCAAAGAAACAACTATGTAGAAGAAGGATGACAAGAATGAAAACTCATATGCTCAAGAACCTGCTCATCCTCCCAACAAGAGTAACCTCAAAAGAAATAACAATCACAAGCAAGAAGACCAAAAAACTCCCAAGTACAAGAGTGCATCCTATGGCTATTGTTTTTATTACGATCACAAGGTTGTTGACTATAGAACCAAGATACACGGGTTGAAAAAAAAAGAAAACACATACAGTTCAAGTGAAATGAAAGATCCTAACAACAATACTGGTCTTGGGTATGTGAAGAAAGAAAGTACTATTTCCCCTACTTTCAATTCTAACAAAAAGGAGTTGAAAAATAAATTCATTTTTAGAAGATCTTCACAGATGTTCAATGGTTATTGTTATTCATCTAATAACTATGGACATAAAGATATGAATTGTAGAGCATATGGAAGGAAAAACTTAATGGTTAAGAACTATAACCTTAAAGATAACCAAACAATAAATCAAGTTAAAAGAAGAAATTATAACTCCTTTGCACCTCTACAAGAAAGGAACCTAGAATGCTTCAGATGTCATAGTTATGGACATAAAGCCAGTGATTGCAGATTAATGCAAGTCTCAGAAAAACCAAAGCTCCTTAGAGAGAAAAAGAATATTTGGAAAGAAAAAACATCAAAAGAGGAATGCCTTATTGCCTTGAAAGCCCAAGATAAAGAAGATATATGGTATGTTGACGGTGGGTGCTCAAAACATATGACAGGACACAAGGACAAGTTTTTGAACTTAAATAAACAAGAGAATACTCAACCTCTTCTATGAAACTCGTGGAATAAAAAAATAAAAAGAATTTCTTTAGAACACCTCAACAAAATGGGATTGTTGAGAGAAGGAATAGAACAGTCTAGGAAGCTGGAAGGGATATGCTCAATGAACAAAAATTATCTGATGGATATTGGAGGGAAGTTGTAAGCACAACAATATACATATTGAATAGAGGTTAGCTCATGACTAATAGTAATAAGACTCCTTATGAACCCTAGTTTGAAAGAGATCTTTCAGTAAAATACTTCAAGGTCTTTGGAAGTAAGTGTTACATCAAAAGGTTTTATGAGAATCTCAAAAAATTTGATGCTAGATCTAATGAATGTATCTTTATTGAATATTCTTCTACCAAGAAAGCATACAGATGCTACAATATTAGGTTACATAAGATTGTCGACAGTGCAGATGTCAAGGTGGATGATTTAAAAACAATAAGGATCAAACATCAAGAGACTATAGTTGACAATGAAGATGAAGATGAAGATGAATATGATGATGAGTCAGTTGGTACAGAAGTAGAAGTTGTGAATCTTAGAAATAAGTTTGAGAATTCAAACACCCAAATCAAGGTATTGAACAACTCCATGACCTTGGACGAGATCTTGGAAAATCAGAGATCACCAAATGACAAATCTGATTTTTTTCTATAACAAGGAAGAAATTATTACTCCTAAGAAATCTGATGCAGGTCTCTCATTTATAAAGTGAAGGAAGGTCTGACGCATGTCCTTCATGTTCAAAGAATGAAAGAAACACTACAATGTCTAGAAGATCAAATGAAGGAATACATCTAGAAGCTACTCATACACATCAAACCTTGGATTGTAGGCATCATGAGAGAAAAAAAGTTGGTAAGCTCAACAACAATATAAGATGTTGGAACTACAATCTTGTTGGATATATTGCTACACATTGTTACACTATGAGATGCTACAGTTGTTATTGTGTCCACAAAGCCCATAATTGTTGGAACTCAAGAAGACAGTCAGTGAGAAATGTTTCATACAATACGAAAAGAAGAGTAAAGGAAATATGGAAGAAAAATGAAGTTGCAGTAATAGAATATCAAAGAACAAAGTTCAACAAACGAGAACATTCATAGATGTTGATAGAAAAGAATGAACATGAGTGAAGTCAATTGCTACAAAAATAATTGCAGTCATGTGACAAGCATAGTATAATTTTTTTCATACGACTTTAGAGAAATGAATAGTAGAAAAGTATCATGGATAGAGATGGATATATCTGGCTAGAGATTGATGAGAATTAATGGACAAATCCAAGGGTCATTTGAAAAATATGAGCTACAATTGCACAATGTTACAGTAGGACAACAATATCTGCAACAACAACATTATGATATACATGAAGTCCTGTAGAGATAAAAAGAGGATAGACCTTGTCAGGAAGAGCTACCCTTTTTAGAAACAAAGGGGGATAATAGTCAGAGGCAGAGAGAACAGACTGACAGGGGGAGTTATTCAGTTTATGGCACCCATAGAATGATTTTAGGGGGATTTACCAGAGTTCATATATTGATCATTAGCATATAGACAGACATATTATATGAGGATACATCCTTTTCCATTGATGTCAAAGGGGGAGAGAAACTTTAGAGGAGAGAAGCATCATCACATGGGAGATTGTGTATGAAGTTGGTGTGTTGCTATCAATGACAAAGGGGGAGATTGTTAGACATAGTTTCATTAATGTGTTTTCATTGATTTCAAATAGTATAACAGTATGTAGAGTTCATGACAAATAAATATATGTAGTATATGTTGGAAGATTGGTTGTTGTCATTGATGTCAACCCTAGTCATGCGTTTTGGACCATAAGATTGATGAAGGTATTTGGACATGAAGAAAAATGCACATGTAGATACAAGAAATATGGATGGACAGTATACATCATGTTGTTTCCGGTGGTATGTGGCACATCATGTGGATCCTCATGGTTGAGGAGAAATGAATTTTTGAAGATGACAAAGTGAATAGAAGAAGGAAGTACATGTAGGCCCTGAAGATAATTAAAGAAAAGAATTACAAAATAAGAAAGTGTCAGGTCGGCCCTAATGTTAAAAGGAAGTGACATAAATGGTATAAATAAATATCATTATACATTTATTTGATACAAAAGTTGAATTTCAGAGGAAATCAAAAGTAAAGAAGGCCATATTTCAAGGGAAGATGAAGTCTTTTGGTGATGTGTTCTAAGGTGTTTCGGGTAAAATAGTAATAAATTCTTCATAGAGAATCCAAATGACATGGAAAAAATTGCATTGGAAAGAGTGCGGACTTTAGTTTCTTGTTTGCGAGTTTCAAGATCTAATGCTAAATATTGAGCATGGGGCATTTTGTACAAGTTCGGTCTCCTAAATAAACCAAAATTGAATAAGGTCTACCATTCTCTCTATAACTTCTTTTTGGGGAGGATTCAAGGAGTGAAACTTGGAGATGTTTTAGAGAATAAATTGAGTAATATTATCTATAGGATCAGAGTATTCCAAAAACTGAATAATTGCAGAAATTGAAGAAGTCTTAGGAAGCATTATCAAGTTCTATGTGATTGTTGGTTGATGGTGATGATTTAATGTGAAGTTTTATTATCTCTCCAATATT
>JASDQU011379321.1:7372-23882 GCA_032191745.1 Picea mariana | reverse complement strand
CAGTGGTTGGTTTCTCATCTCTAGTATTACTTGCAGTGACTGGTGACATGTCTCCAGCATGACTTGCAGTGGCTAGTGACTTCTCCCTTTATATTTTCTTCTTATTATTATTCTTCCTCTTTTTATTCCTTTTAGATTTTTGGTTACTAGGACACTACTACATATTGAAAAATTTATGATGACTGCTTGCGACGAAGGTGACCTTTCATCACACAATTGAAGATAAAGAATTGAATTTTTTAATGTTTTTATAAATCTATCCCGCGTTCGTCATGCTTCCGACGGAACCTTTGGCTATTGTTGCAAGAGTGATGAAACTAGATCTATGTCACAAGAACGACAACCGTGGAGATAATGGATGACTGTCTCTCTTGCGACGACCTTTGGTGATCGTCACAAGAGAGACAATTCAATGATGACTGTTACACTATTTGACAAAGTCAACATCGATCATTACACTGTTTGAAAAAGTCAACATTAACTTAGTCAACTTTCATCTCTCTTGGGACGAAAAATATATCTATAAATATTTTTCAAATTAGAGATGTTGTGACAATCTAATTTCTATAACAACGATGGTTCAGAACTTCAGAAAGGGTATTTTTGTGAAAAATAATGTCGCAGAATATTTTAGCGGGTGAAAAGGGTGATGGTAGATGTTATTTCCCTTGCAAATTTGTGATGGTATATGTTATCAACCAATTTGACATCTTCCAAATTTGAAGCCTCAAATTTTGTATGACCAAAATTAGGTAATGTGAACATGCCAACCTGTATGGGAAAAGTTGGCCACACCTTTTTCTTTGCTTCTTTTAAATCTTTGTAATTCCTCCTACCATTGTTTGATAAGCCACTTCTCTACACACCAGTCTATCAGGTAATAATTTGGGAATGGAATGGGGTGAGACAAGGAAACCGAATACTCTAATGTAGGAGAAATTTTCTTCAATATACCAATCTGCAATTGCGCCCAAATTTCCCATAATCTGTTCTGAGATTCTTGGAGGAGGGTGTTCGTAGAGAGCCACGTGAATGGGTATCATGACATTATGAAAAATTTCATAAAAGAAACCTTTGGAATCTTCTTCCCATAGCTTTGAGTGGTAAAAATGTATGGGCTTAGAACTAGTTGGGGTCCAACTCCAGTTCATGAGAGGAAAAGGAGTCATAAAACATATTGTATACATGATGTATGCTGACATATAAAAGGGATCATGTTTTCCTTTGTATTTCAAAGTGTTTTACTCAGAAACCTCCTTGGCTAGGTTATCTGATAACATTTTCTCCTAGTTAAAAGTATAACCCTCAGCAACTTCATTAATTATGGAAACCCATTCCACTATAAAATGTGCAGGATTTTCCCTACCGAATAATCGACAGAGCATCATGGCGATCTACAAAATGTGATCATCCAAAGATGTTGTGGGATATATTCCATGAGCATAAGTTTTGAATTTGATTGTATTACTTGACTAGGCTTTGATTATATCATGGTTGTTTCTACCATACTTAGTGCATTCCCTCCTTTCGAAATCCAATATAAATGTTGAATTTTAAGTATACTTATGTTCAAAGGACAATTTATAAATTACTTGTATATCTTCTGGTCGAAAGGATCCAACAAAGGTATTTTGGTGAATGAAGATGTTTCTGGCTGGGATGTCTATATGGTCTAGGGCCCATCTTATCATGTCATTATAAGGAATTGTCCTCGGCCGAGTAGAAACCTTGTGTAATTCAGACTGAGCCACCAACCTAAGCTTAGTTGAGAATTATTCATCCTCTTCTTCAGCTAAATAATCAGGACAGAGAAGAATTTTGTGCTCCAAGATGGCATACACCTATTTCCAAGTTTTGATAGCGTCTGTGGTTCGAGCAATAGTGTCTGAGAGAATATCAGTATTTGGGTTAGAATCCTCCCTAGACTTTCCTGCTTTGTGCGGTGCCATGAAGTTAACCCTCCTCTGGGAAGAAAAACCCTGTAAGCTCTCAACACTAGATGTGAAAAATCCGATTGAAAATGGCAAAATGGTTTGAAGTTTGAAATTACCTTTATTCATAAAACTATTAAAGTCTATTAATTTTCACATTAATCTACTGACAAAGTAATTATTAAGAAAAATCTATAGAATTTATTACCTGGCAATCGCAATATTTATCCAAATATTTAACTTCAGTCAATTGTAAATGCAATTAAACTTTGGTGGTTCCGCATTTGAGGGTTTTGAATGAAGAATAACTGAAATCTCTCGAAGTTCGAATTCGCGGAGTGATTAATTAATAGTTAATTATGATTAATTAAACTTGTTTAATGTTTTATTAGTTTTTAAGTGTTTTTTGTTCATTATTATATCAAATGCTTCAGTACTTTGGTACTTCGACGGTCTTGAACCTATCCTTTGATTTACCTCCCGAAGGAAAATCTCCCAGAGTGACGTGGAAATGATGATGTCATCTTTAATGACATGTCAAGAAAAAATGAATGACACATGTCACCTAAAATCACGTGAATGATCTGTCACAAATGCTAAAAATGAATGCCACGTGTCAACCTAGGATAAGGTTTTATGACAGGTGTCCTGTGAATCATCCGTGGATTTGCTTAGAAGATTTTCGCAGGAAAATTATCTTCAAGACTTTGGAGCTTTGTAACTTTGGGATTTTTGTTCTTTAGATGGTTTTAAACTCCTGAAGAGTGAAATCTTGAAGTAAAAGTTGGAAGATTTCTTTTAAAATTCACGCATCTTTATAATTGTGAAAATACAAGAGTCGTTTGATCTGTTTAGCTAAAAACTCCTCAATGGATAATATTTAAAGTGCCTTATCAATATATAATGAAAATGGATTTATTTAATTAAAAAAAAAACTCTCCTAAGTTTTTGGTTGATTTTCATTTTATTTTAAAAGGTAAAAACAAAGGTTTCAAAATTAAAAAGCTTAACATTCTAAAGTTGTTCTAACACTTCCCAACATGATTTTTTTGCATTGAGATCCAAGTTTTAGAAATATGGATCACACCAACCTAATTTTACTATGGGATAAGGAAGACAATAGTGGTAGAGAGAAATCATATCAGTGGGCAGGACAAGGAAACGTAGGGATGAGGAGGTCATATCAGTGTCTTTGGATTCAAGATCCTTTGTGCATAGAAAGTTTTTTGATGGGATTACTCTTAGATATTTAACATAGTCATTCCCTCGATGTTTATTGAGATAAACATAGAGTTGCACCTTTCTTAATTTCACAATTGTGAGGCTATTGAAGCCTACAAGGGAGTTGAACGATTCAAGAGGAGAGGGGTTGGATCAAATGAAGAGGAACATTCCTATGTCCCCCTTTTGGGATCGTGATCACATAATAAGAAGGAATAACCTCTTAAGGGATGTACCTTAACTATGGATTAAGAAAAATACCAAGGTCACTTTCCTAGTCATTGGAATGATTAAGGAAAACAATAATAGACATAAAAACTTAAATGTAAAATAGAAATAAAGAGGAGTATATGTGGAATGTATAAGAATAAAATAAAATATTATTAAACTTCTTCAAGATCCACAATTAACTCCAAGAAAACCCACTCAAAGTTGGGAACTCCTCAATAAATGTGGAAAGATGCTCAAATTAGGGTTTGACAAAGTCTGATGCCACATGTTGTTGTCCTTTGAATGCTTCCTCAAACCATGCTCTTCTAACATATTCCTTCCTTAAAATAAGAATTCAAACCTTGAGATAGTGTAGCAATCCTATTTGTTTGCATAAATAATCATTGATCATGCCACACAATCACCTTATATTTCCTTATAAGGTTGAGTGTTCCTTCTAAGATGAACTTTAAACCATGTTCTTATGGTCTAGTTGTCATGTGTCCTCTCCTAATTAGCTAGGGAATTCCTCAAGCATGTGTGCTAAGCAATTATTATAACCCCTTTTACATGGGGTGATCCTCATTTAATTGCTACTTTATCCTTATTTCATGGATGGAAAGAGACAAATCTGCCACTAATTGGTACCCCTTTTTACTTCATCAAGCTGGGCACTCCCTCTAGACATTGATTAATTGTTTTTTGTGGGGTGTGTTCAAGGGTTTAGCACTTTGAATATAGAAAAAAAGTTCAAAATTTGGAACTAGGTTGAGGATGGACTACTCACTATTTTGGGCTTCTAATTATATTATATTATAATGTGGTAGGATGATTGTGGAAAAGGGCCAGTCGCGATTATCAAATTCGACTTTCATTTTACGTGAATTTTATTATTTATTTATATAATTTTATTTGTGTGGCAATGAGTTATTTCAATTGTTTATATAACTTAAATAACATTGATTTTCATGTTGAAATTATATGTAGTTGGTAGGCCATGTTGATCATGCTTCCGTCGATGAGGAGTTGTATTCATCCCCTAATCTGACGGTATTAATAAAAAGAAAGATCATTAAAGTGAACAAGGAACTTGATAGCTTGTTAGACCATCCAGATCAAACTCCTAAGGTCCTAGAAAGGATCAATATCCTTTTGACACAACTTAACACATATAAGGTAATAACCATAATTTAAAGTGTTTTTTTTAATGTACTCATATGTTCAATTATGAAACTTTGTTTTTTAACTTTTACATTATCTCATGAAAAAAAAAAAAAAATTATTTTTTATAAAGATATTTTTGGAGCATGTTCAGCCCCACATTGGTAGTAGTGGTGTTGCAGAGATGCCACAGAGTCCTGATGCGGGCTTTCATACAATGGCTAGAGTATTTTTTACTTCTCCATATTCCACACCTAATTTAGATTGGAGCCATGACATGCACCGCCAGGCATCCCCACAATGGTCGGGCTCTAGAGGTGGTGACAGAGATGAGGCTGATGAAGTGGTTGACATGGCTGCATTTCCTAGAGCTAGATGTGTGACCATCATGGTGACCCTTCTGTGCGCATTTTTGGTCGACGATAACGGAATTCCATTAAAACAAATAAGACTCCGAGGTATTTTTCCATATTTTAATTGTTTCATGTTATCCATCTCATACACAAATCATCTAGATTATTATTTTTAAATTAATGATCATATATTTTTTTGTGTAGGAAACGACCATGTTTATAGGCACCTGGAGCAGGGATGATTTTAAGGATGGAAATTTATTTTTAAATGTAGAAACCTTGGTGAACCTTACTAATCCTTTATATGCCAACTATAAATGTTTAACGATATTTTTGTAAAAATATTCAAATTTCTAAGGATTTTATATAGTTTTTATAAAATTTTGGTGATTTTTAAGGTAAAATAATTTTATCCTATAGAATTTGGGCGAATCATTTTTAAAATAACAAATCTTGTTTTTGGAAAAACCATGGAAAATTAACCCATGAACGAAATTTAGCCCCTAAAATCATCCCTGACTTGGAGAGAAAGGCCATGTTGATTTTTGGGGAAACCTTATGCATGAGGTGGAATTGCCAAAATTCCAACCTGAAAAAAGAACTTATGGATTATCTCAAAAGCCGCTTTGGAGTAGACACGTTCAATAAAAAAGAGGTCACCTCTGCAACAGGAGAATATTTAAAATATACGCAGGATGTTTATAGACAAAGATTGGCAAGAAACCCTAGGTATGAGCGTCCTCCCTCAATTCCAAAGAGGGAGTGAAAGGCGACCATTGATGATGCAAAAGAAAAGATATTGAAAAAATCAAGAGAAAAAATAACTGGTACCCCAAGGTAAATTATAATATTTTGATTTCAATACCTTTAATTTTATTTAGATCTAAATAAAAGTGTGGTATATAATATACTTGAAAATTTTGATGATAGGTTACCTGACACTTCGAAGGCAACCAAAGCAAGGATTGTCAAACATGGCCAAAACAAGCAAGGCTAGGTAGGCTACTCGAGGTTACATTCATGAATCATAAGTACCCAAAAATATTAATAATATTATTTGTATCACCTTACAACTTTCAGTTTATTGTAGCCAAAAACTTTAAAAAAACATGCTCTTATGCAATGCAGTGCAATGACTTCAGAACTAAAACCATGGAGAAAGACATCCAACTTGGTTACATGTACGGCTATAAAGTCGTGCTGATCATAGGAAAAGCATGGGGTAGACCCCAAGAACCAGTTTGTGAGATAAGGTAAATAAAATCAGTATACATTAACCTTACATTACTTATAAAATACATAAATGTTTTATATTTTCTATAACTTTAATGCCTTTCTTTTTTTTAATCAAGGGAGCATCAATATCAATGAAACCATTAGCACTGGAAAACAAAGCATTGATAGTGAAGTGCGGCTAGAAGATCATGGTGCTCCCCAGCAACCCCATCCCAATGGGGTGCAACCCCAATATGTTCTTGTGACTGAGGCCCACGACGGTAAAATGGTTGTATTTTAATCATATACTTAATAATTATGTACTTATAAATTTTGTACTTCTAATTTTTATTGCTTATACATTTACAGTTTTGTCCTTATAAAAATTTTCATTTCAATGGAAGAGAATGACATAGTTGAGACTCCTTGACCTGAATATTATCAAGAGAACAGGGAAACCATTCCAATGGTGTTGACTAGTGGACCAACAGGTAAATAATTACATTGCAGGTTTTTTTTTTAATATTAATGAACTACTTCAATGATATTTAAAAATTGGCCATATAAATTTAATATTTTTTGTTTTTGTAGGTGATGGCCCCTCACAGTAGCCTCCTCGACCCGAATATGATCAGGAGAAGAGGACATCCATTCCAACGGTGCCGACTAGTAGACCAGCAGGTAAATAATTACATTGCAGAGGTCTTTTTTAATATTAATGAAACTACTTCAATGACATTTAAAAATTGGCCATATAAATTTAACATTTTTTGCTTTTGTAGGTTATGACCCCTCACAATAGCCTCCACGTCATGGGTATGACACCAGGCGTGCTCGATGTGAAAGGACTGAAACAAAATCAACTGTTGAAGAGAACCCAGTAAACAAAGACATGGACATGGATGAATTACTTAAGAACTGGAAAACACAAAAAAAGACTAAAAGAAATTGATGATGTATAATAATTTTATAAGACAGATAGATGTACATTATATAGCTAGTATGTGTGTAACATATTTTGAATGATAAATATCATTTATAAAAAAAATTATGACACATGCCTTTGAATGATAAACCTCATTTATAGCTTTACAATCACTTTTGATCAATTTTGAATATTTGTAATGCATATTTTTTAGTAAAATATATATTGGGTATTGGGGAATTAAGAGTGATGTGACGGGGGGGGCATAGGATCTTCCACCTTCATGTGGTTGGCCCTATTTAGTAGATACAAATTTATTGTATTTGTTTATTCTTGGAGAAAACCTCTCTCCATCCAACGGAGAAACAACATAGTCAATGTTGACTTCGTTGTTGCTCCTTCAGATTGAGGAAGTTTTTCTCCAAGATCATACGGCTCCAACAAATTATTCTCGAAACCAAGAGGATATTATTCAGGTCATTTCATCTGAGATGTGTGTGTGTGTGTCACTATTTAATCTCCTCCCATATGGCTTTTACAAAAACAAATATCAATGGTGTTTACTATTTGCAATCTTGTCGGTTTTAATTTCTATTAGGATTTATTGACATGTCTTAAAAGTATTTTTTGGTTTTTACTAAAAACTAAATATAATTATGTTTTTATTTACTACAGTATGAATTTCACGCATTTGCAAATGGTCTACATGTTTTATCAATGCAATGTTACACATTAGAATATCAAAGATCAGGTATGTCTTGTCTTTTTTCTTCTTTTTATGACTTCTTAAGGTTCCTTTTATTTATCTGTTTTTACATTACCATCATTTGTGGGCCACTATGGGGCCAATAATTCTATCTAATGAACCACACCCAAGTATGTAGCATATAGGATTCCCTTTAGTTCATCATATCATATGATTCACACAACTAATCTAATACTTCAGCTTGGTTTTTTGTGGTTGTGTATAAGTAATCCACTGGATATCATAGTATAATTATAACCATAATGATGAAATAGAGTATTTGAAATGAATGAGATATGCATACCACTTCCGAGTAGAAATTACAAATCATAGGAACCAATGAACCTAAATACTTATCCTGAGTTCCAAGAAGATGAAAATCAAACATCCCAACAACCTAAAAGTGGATAGGGCATTGGGTGTGTTACACCAATGACCTCTATACACTCCTGTGATATTTATTACTCTCCTATGACATTTATTGTAATATTTACTATTTTTTTGTAAAGTACTACTTTAGCACCAAAGGAAATTATTCCACCCTTGCCTCTAGAGAAAGATAAACTTGAAAATGCTTTAGCTATAGACATTTATACCAATCTATTAACCGGTTTCATTCCACCAACACTTGGAAGTTGCACTGCACTCGAATCATTGAATCTATCTAACAATTCCTTAGAAGGTTCCATTCCATATTCACGTGGGTATCTACAAAATCTCATGGACTTGGATGTAACCCCAATCATTTTCATTAACAATGGCACGAACACAAAAATATCTTTGGAAAGACTTGAATTCCAATGGGAGAAATATTAATTAACCGACAAATCATTGCTAACACAAGATGAGATCCAATATATTGCTTATCAAATTTGAGAAATATATTGTGAACAACAATTACTAGCTAGCAAAATTTCAAAGACTTGGCCAAATAAACAAGGAATCAAAACTTCAAATTGAAAACCAACCTATCCTCTAAAAGAAATATCTCTTACTATCATTTTTCTGAAATATATTATTGTAACATATACAAAGGGTGACAAGAGGGGAGTAATTATACTAGAGAACATGGGGCAAATCTAAAATGGGGGCAAGAAGTGGTATGGAAGAGGTGTAATACTATTACTATATATATATATATATATATATAGTTTCATTTTCCTAATAAGTTCAGAAAAATTAAATTTTAGCAGAGGCGCGAAATGATTTGGAACACCTATGTAGGGCTATTAAATATGGCATAATAGTTTAAATTGTCCAGAAGGAGTTCTAAAATAGTGGTGATGGAAAGAAATCAAATATCAATGGTTAGGATTGTGATCGGGACAGATCAACAGCGGGTGTGCATTATAGGCCTGGAAAGTGCACGAAGGTTAATTTCATAAAGTTGTTCAAAAATGGAAACCATGGGTTTTGAAGGTAAAGATGTGTCATCACGGGGACGATTGCAGAGAAGAAAGTTGTTTATGTTGAAACCAAAAACCTATCTCTCTGAAAAGTTGAATATTATAAAGTTGATGTGAATTTTATTTTTGTTTATCTTTGTCAAAGTGGGAACTAATATTGGAGTTGTTGCAACTGTCACCTTCGGCTGAATTTAGAATTATCAGTGCCATTATAATCACCATTACCAAGTATTTTTTCTTTCTTCCATGTATCCGATCATGCTCGAAGTATCTGAACAAAGCCTAGAAAATAATGAAGAATCCCTAATTGATAGAAATAATTATGCTTGTGACCCTGAATTCATTGTTGCCCCTATTTCTCAATTAAGAAGTAACTTGGCTAACGTTTGAAGGAAAGATTTGCCATTTTGGGAGTCTATCCAAGCTTCTCTCATTCTGTATGCAACCTAATTGTGTTTTTTAGTTTCCTGAATTTATGGGATGGTGTGCAGAGAAATACTCAAAGTCAAAAAGAGTTGTAATTGATAAAAAGGGGTCTAAAGTCTTGTGTAAAATTGAGGTTGTGTCATTCAGGGAGTCATTAAAAATTCCTAAGTCTTTCTCTGATAATTATAAACCTTTTGATGAGGAAGAAATGATTAGAGTCTATAGGGAGTGTAAACCAAAGACAAAAACTTTGTTTTTATGAATGATTATCAATCTTGATCAGTTCCCAGAAAGTTTTTATTTTCCTGTAAGCATCTATATCATGGTCAGTGAGGTTCAATGTGTCTGCTCTTTGTTAATTCATGTTTTAGTTCTTAATAATGATAGATTCATAGTTGATTTCATGTTAGGTTTCCTACTCAAATTCTTCCATCCAAAGTCAGGTCAAGTTTTTTGAATTTATTTTGATGAGTTCCTAGTTGATACCATCCACAAACAACTAGTGAAATTCCACTGTCTTAGACACTTCAGATATTGTACATATCTAATGAAATTTTTTATCACCAACAACAATCTAGAGATCCCTAAAGTAGAATCAATATCTATTGAAAGAAACACGATGACTTCAATAATTTTTATCAATAAAGTCATGCCAAAGGCCTACCAAATGATTTTCAATGTTAAACTGCCCAGAGTTATTGAAGAAATGAGAATTCACCTACAGAATCCAGAAGACAGAGTAGGAGACTGGACCTTTTTCATAAATTCTACAGTAATATGGGTATATGGATTTCATGAGTTTCATTATTTGTTGCCCATCTTTTTGACCCCAATAATTTTTTCTCTAGAGTTCATAAGACAGAAAATCATCTCTGAAACTAAAAATTTCATCAAATATCATAGAGCAAGCAATATAAAGTTTCCTTTTGTGATTGGCCCATTCATTATAAAATCTAGAACATGTCTATCACAGGTTGAGGCAAAGCTCAAAGCTTTGTTTTTTGCACAAATGCCAGATAAAAACTATGATCATCATCAGATCATATCTAGAAGGAGGAAAATGAACAAGAATGCTCCATATGAGCATGAGCCTATTGAAGGCCTGGAGATTTTTGTAAATATTGAATAGTGTGTGGATGTTGAAGCCCCTGTACAAAAGGCACAAACATAGTATTCCAAAGGTGGTAATTAAGGTTCCAAAAGCTAGTAAACATAGTAAGAGGAATGCTTCGGAGGAAATAGACATAGACCCTAAACACACTGCCAGAAAGAAAATGAAAACCATCCAAATAGAGTAGTATGTAGACTTGGAGGATAAAGGGCCTAAAGAACAAACATGTTTAGACATGGTGGAGAGTGGCACAAGTTTAATTGAATATAGAGCTGATCAATTGGAAAGTGAAGGTAGTTCAAGATCCTTCCATAGCTAGAAATACTATGTTTCTCAGGCCTCAAAGGAAGCCTACCTGTCAAATGAAGATTTATCTAAATGGTACACAAAAAAAAAAAAAAAAGGGGAATCACTAAGTGAGATCATAAATCTAATTCATGAGGTAAAGAAAGCTTCCCATCACAATTCTTTAGTATTCATAGTCAGAGACACGGAAAGGAAAATATTCAACATTGCCATAGCAGAAGAATAAGGTTTATGAGATCAAAATAAAGTATGATGATATCAGTGCCTCGGATAAGATTCAATTCCACAGGAAGACTAGTGACCTGATATATTCATATTATTTAAATTTCAATTTGAAAAATGCAAAATTAACATCACTAGCTGCCAAGCTTGAAGGTCAACTCAGGAAGGAAAAAGTAGCAAGTAAAGCATGGCAGATTCAAATAAAGAAACTTGAATTTGATGGCACCAAAGCAATGAAAGCCTTGTTGGATGAGAAAGACAAAGTGATTCTCAACCTGAAGAAAAAGTTGAAAATGCCTTCTACAGAGCATCCACAAACTACATAACTTGTAGCATTGGAATAGGAAAAGGAAGCTTTCAAGAAGCAATCACTAGATTTTCAGGGTAAATTTCTGCAACTAGAAAAGGAAAAATTAGAATGGTCAAAAGAAAAGATAGAAATGGGAACTAGAGTCATAGCTTTGTCTTTTGTTGTACCCTAGGTTACACCCTCTGCTACTGAAAGAAAATAATCCACTAAATACATTGTCTATGAAATGTCTCAGGTTAGCTTAAAGGATGGGGAAATAAAATAATTGAAAGAGAATATCAAGAAAATTGAACAAGAGGCATAGAAAATGGATGAAATTGTATCATAGCTTAAAAAGGAAAATGCAGTCCTTCATGAAAAGGTGAATAAGATAAACACCAGGCTTAAAGGAAACAGTTTGTTACAAGGAGCCAAGCACATCATCTAGGACTCCATATTAGTTGAGGTTACAAAACTCAGGACATATCTAAATTATGTTAATGATGAAGACAACATTGTAGTTTTGGATAAATAGAGATGCAAGGTTATTAATGAAACTTTATAAAAAATGCTAGTAAAATGGGTCCAGAATGCTATCAATACCCTTAATACAGTGCCTTCATCAAGTTTGCAAACAACTGGGGTCAAAGATAGAACTACTTTGATAATATGGGATAGAAGAATCATAACCAAGCACAAACTCCCGAATTTAGTTCAGAATAAAGCAACCTATTTGGAAAAGAGTTTTCAGGATTTTAAGGATTTGTTTGAAGAACTATTTATCAAAGGTTTTCCATCATTCTGTGATGGAAAGGGAAATTTGCATGAAAAAGAATCTTACAATGCACTCTTGACACAAGTGAGGATGGATCACTCTAGTTTTGAAGGCTTAGATGAAGTTTTAAAGGGGGCAACTGTGCTAGAAATGTTAGCCATAGATTTTGAAATTTTGAAAAAATTTAAGATAATAAAATTTGGCTTTCTTGTCATGTTGTATGCCTCTTGCATCGATTTGGAAATTTTAATAAAAGAAATGATGGATTCTGATATTCCTTCTGAATTACAGTGGAAGGAAATAGTAAGATTGAGTAAAACTAAATGTAATTTTCTAGGTCCTAGTAAATGACCATCCAACTGTCAATGGAGTATGGATCCATACATCAGCCAATCATATTAAGACACTACCAAGGTCAAAGGGGCAAAGATAAGGATAAAGTTGCTGAAATATCTCAAGGATCTTGATTTTCTGAACTACTACTTTTTTATAAATATTGTAACACATAATGTACAAAGGGTGGGAGAAAGTTTGATGAGTTGAGTATTCTGAGAGTCTTTGTACTGTAATATTTTCTTGAAGAATTAATAAAGTTGGGTGATCCAAGGCTTTTGGGATCCAGTCTTGCTTCAGAGATTCATGTTCCAGTGACTGTGTATCATGTTCACTTCAATGTATGTTCTTCTTTCAATTTATTGTTATGTTTCCATATATGAATGATATTCAATTAAAATATTTTTTCAGAATCCATCATGTTGATGCTCTGTCACATAGTTTAGAATATCAATGGTGTTCTCTTCTGCTAAAACAGTTTAAGAAATTTCATAATATGATTACTTAAATTGTTAATTTATGTTTTTCTTCCATCCTTTTTGTTACAATGACATTTAAATTAAACCAGCGCACAGTTAGTGTCTATTTAAATGCCAAGCTGAATTGAAACTTATTTCACAACTCTCCCCTTTCATAATGATATTCAATCTTTGCTCATCTGTGTTTTGCGGAGATGTGGACAGGTGGTTTTGGAACAACTCGATTTTCATTCCACAATCAAACCGACACTGACACATAGTCCTCAATGGAAACCGTGGTTTGGATTGTGAGACCACCCTTCAAAATTATCCCTCACGCAACTTCAAATTCTGTAATGCTTCCTGGCCATCGATTATGATGGATCATGATCAAAGTTACTAGTGCCCGCTCTAATTTATTTCTTCACCAAATTTAATTGCTTTGTGCCTTTTTTAACCTTCAGGTCAATATTTTTTTTTTAAAATAGATATATGCCATCTCTCTTGCGATGCTCTTCCTAATTTTTTGTTCTTGCGACGATTTTCCTTGGTTGTCTCTCTTGTGAAAATATTCCTCTGTTGTTATTCCTATGACGATCTTCCACGGTTGTCGTTCTTGAGACGATTATCCTATGTCATCTCTCTTGTGACAATTGTCCTAGGCTGTCTCTCTTGTGGCAATCTTCCTCGGTTGTTGTTCATGCGATGATCTTCCATGGTTTTCTTTCTTGACATGATTGTCCTAGGTCATCCCTCTTGCGATGAGTATCCTAGGTTGTGTCACTTGTGACGATCTTCCTCAGTTGTCGTTCGTGCAATGATTGTCCTAGTTTGTCTCTCTTTTGAAAAATAATGATTGGATATGATGCGATGTTTGAGAGGGTCAATATTCGTCGCACTCTCCATGACATAACGTCGAAATGGACATCGCAAAATGACCCAAATTTACTAGTGGGAGATGGACTTTCACTAGAAGAGGTAGAAGGAGGAGGAATAGATTTCACCATCAAATAAGATTCAAAATCATTTGGAATAGTCAAAGTGGACATCATCCAAACTGGTATCCCCATAGATAATCCAGGAATATTCAATATGGCCATCAAAGGGGTACCAATGTTTCCAAAGGAAGGAAAAGCACAAGGGAAGAGGTACCTTGGTTGGTATTCATAAAATAATTTCTTGGCACATGACCAATACTTAGTGCAAAGGGATTTTTGGTGGGGTATGGAATCATTGATTCCCTCATTTAACTTCCCCCAGAGACATAATTTCCCCCATCACTAGTAAAAACACTAGGGGTAGGACCAAACCCAGGGTTAAAATTGCAACCAAATAGGAAACTATAATTTGGTACTACTAGGATACTTATATAGTTACTAGAAATAGATAGGAATCCAATTTCTCTAATAAAACCAAGGCCTTTACCCTTGCTAGAAATAAATCCATATGGGGGCACTAATGTGGATATAGAAGGCATACTACCAATAGGTATACTTGTGGAAGGAAATGATGTGACTAGCAACATGCCCCAAATGGAATAACTAGATGTCTAAGGCATAGATGCGAGAGTACTTATCCCACTAAGTGGTGGAAAGGAGGTGGTCATTTTGACTCCCCCCATCACAACTAGAGATGTAGAAGAAGGTCGTGTCATGTTGGATGACCCACTAATGCTTGAAATCATATGAGGAATACTAAAAATGAGAACAAATCACCAAAAGGTCAAGAAGTTGGTCATCCACAATGAAAAGTTTGTTTTAATCCAAGGATAAAAACCATAACTAATGGCCAAATAGACACATACTTCACCACAAAGCACACCCCTAGAAAATCTAGGCTTCAATAGGAAAAACTAATGGATAAAGGGGACCTTATGAAAACCAACTCTTGGGGGATCTTGATTCCCTAATACTTGGCTAGTGAAGGTGTGAGAGATATTTATGGTAACCCACAAGTAACATCCCTTACTGGTGTAAGTACCTTTGTGAATATGGGCACCTCCAAGGGAACTAAAATAGAGATTCAGAATTTTCCTCAAGTAACGCAAGTACTTCCCACTCGCAGTCACCTATTTTATATGCCCTAGGAATGGTCACTAAGGATACCACTTCACAATAAGCAACCAGGAAGAACATTCATGGGTTGGAACCACATGTATGGGTATGGAAACTAAGCCTGAAATTCCAAGAAGTGATGCCACCCAGAGTGCTTACACTTCTAAAATCCCCATACATGTAGTAGTCCACAAACGCCAAAATAAGAAAAGAGGGAATATCACCCCACTTTATATAGTACAATCTCATTATGAAATCTTGTGTTAGAGGATATTTCCTAATAAGCACTCTTTTCTATTAATGGATTTATCCCTCACTTGTGACTCCTAGTTTTTATTTTAATGGCCTTGGAGATTTTACTCTCCAACCTTACACCAAGGCCCTAAATCCTATTCTAATGTTGGTTTGGTACAAATGAAAATTCTAGTGAATTTTGGATTATCATTTATTTTTAATGTTGTTGATTACTCAAATGGTATGGAATGAAACTTTAGTGATGTTTATAGACACTTTCCAATCCAAAAGAAACAAAAGAATGAATGCAAAAATAATGTAATTTTCTTTCAATGAAATCTATCTAGAGGAAATGAGAAATCTTATTCTTCTCAAAGAGAAATCACTCAAATCCAAATGGGACTATCAATCACTATAAAGGTCAACTTCAGACCCCAAAATTCACAATTAACACTCCAATGCAACTCTTAAAAAGAGTCCTAAAATGCTCCAAAATGGATGATCATAAAATGAAATTTTATTTTTTCTCTTTCATAACATGGAAAGAAGAATGAAAAATTCCTTATAAAACTAATTTATAAAGGGAATATTTCCAAATAAAAGGGTCCTTAGGGTTCAAAGGAAAAAACCCAGAAAAAAATTTCACAAATATTGAATGTTTTTTGCACCATACAGGCCTTGTTTTATGCACCTATAGGCATGGTCACGTCCTCATGGTGGTGCAACTAGTGACCAGATTGTGTTTCTCATCCCTTTCTAGTTATGTAGAGAGTGACCAATCACTTTATATATCAAATAGAGGGAGAAACCATGTAGAAAATTTGAGAAAAAGGCCCAAATCCAACAAATCTAAGGGATCTAACCATCCAAATAGTGAGGAGAAAAAAAAACAAGCTACATACAAATTTCTTGGACAAAAAGAGAAAGTCTTTTCCAAATATAAGGAAAAATCAATAGATCCTTTACCAATGGAGTCTTCAATTATGTTCTGAAAAAATCCCCCCTCCAGATAGGTGAGCACTCTCTTAGATCTTCCCTTGATCTGAGACAAATTGTAGGATAAACAAAAATATAGTTCTCCTCTAGATCCAATGCACTTGATCCTAAATCATGCAATGAGAAGGAAGAGAACGGT
>JASDQU011379320.1:25052-42673 GCA_032191745.1 Picea mariana | reverse complement strand
GTTGCTGACTGGTCTATTTGACCTAGAGATGGAAGCAACCACGATCCTATGTGACAACCAGAGCTGCATAAAGATGACAGAGAATCCTGTATTCCACGACAAGTCGAAGCACATAGAGATCCGATATCATTACATCTATGACATGGTGCAGAGAGGAGCCTTAAAGCTCCAGTACATTAGCACGGATGAACAGGTTGTTGATGTGTTGACCAAGCCTCTATCTTGTGTAAAGTTTGAGCACTTTCAAGATAAGCTTGGTATAGTCCGAAAGGGCCTTCCTCGAAAGGGGGAGTAGTTGTTGTGATGAGACATCTCTTGCTTCCGACCGGATGGTTGTGACGTAAAGCAAGATGATGTGATGTGACTAGCACTGAGCTTCCGGCTGGATAGCTGTGGCGTAAAGCCAGTCTAGTTTCCTGCTTCCGACCTGATGGTTGTGACGTAAAGCAAGACGAGTACCTTGCTTCCAACCTGATGGTTGTGACGTAAAGCAAGATGATATGATGTGACTAGTACTGTGCTTCCGGCTGGATAGCTGCGACGTAAAGCCAGTCTAGTATCCTGCTTCCGACCTGATGGTTGTGACGTAAAGCAGGACGAGTACCCTGCTTCCAACCTGATGGTTGTGACGTAAAGCAAGATGATGAGATGAGACTAGCACTGAGCTTCCGGCTGGATAGCTGTGATGTAAAGCCAGTCTAGTATCCTGCTTCCAACCTAATGGTTGTGATGTAAAGCAGAATGAGCATCCTGCTTCCAGCTTGACAGTTGTGACGTAAAGCAAGACGATGAAATGAGACTAGAACTGTGCTTTCGGCTGGATCGCTGTGACGTAAAGCCAGTCTAGTATTATTATGATGAGCTAGCCTCGTGATGTGATGATGATGATGATGTATCAGTTTTACACTAATACATATTGATGCAGATGATGATTGCATTCCTTTGAGAATGACGATGTTGCCAATGAAGAAAACTTCCGATGATTTATAGATACGCCAGTCAGTGTTCCAAAATGATATTGATGATGTTGTCCTCTCACCCACTTGATGATGTTGATGATAAAGGCCTCTCTCTCTCACATGATGTTGCTGAAAAATACCCTTCTTGTTAAGGGGGAGTGTTAAAATAATGTAACTGCAAAGTGTATTCTTATTATTATTTGATATATTATTCATTGGATCAATCCCCATTGCGGATTGATCATGTCGGTTATTATAAAGGACCAAATCCCCTTTTGTGGATTGGTCAAAAGATAATTGTAATAGGAAGAATAAGAAGTCGGCCCCAGAAGATATTAAAGAGGCCTTGAAATATAATAAAGGTGGTTATAACCACCCAGTTGGAGAAGTCAGCCCTGCCAGTGAAGAGACACTTCACACGTACCAGTCTTGTATAAATAAGAAGGCTAGAGCCTCACTTAGACACACAACTCACTTGCTCATTTGAGAAACAAGTTTCGGAACTGCAGTTAGAGAAGAAAGAGAGAGAGTGGCGCATCTTTGGGAGAGGATCTTCTGTTTTAGTTTGAGCTATCTCTTGGCATTGTATTGGCTATCTATAATAAGGAAGTTTTGTTGGGTTTTCTTCCTCCAGAGGGTTTCCCAAGATAAATGTTGTGTCTCTTGTGATTGTGTATTTCTCAATGATCTTGTATTATGCTATTGTTATCAATTGAAATGCAAAGAACTATAATAATGGCTTAAACATTAACACATATTTAATAAGTGGTACTAGGAGGTGTTTAACACCTTGGGGGATATTATTTTCTAACTCAAAATACCCCTTTTACCGTAGTAACCCTTTTCAAACAAAATAATTGACTTTTACTCAGAAAAATCAATTATTTCCTCAAAAAGGTGATTTAATTAGTTTCCTATTTTTAAGGAAACATGTCAGGGACATGTTTTTCACTTGCCTTCATTCTAACTCTCCCTCTTTGCTAGTTAGTGGCACTTGAGGCAAGTTGTGGATGAGTTAAGTGGAGATGGTGGAGATCCCAAGGAGAGGTGTGCCCTCTCTCTTGAGAGGTGGCACACTCTCCTTGAGGGTGCCAATCCCAAGGAGGTGCGCACCCACTCATCTTGAGATGTGTCACTTCCTCTTTCCCTTTAACTAAGTTGTGTCTCACTTACCTTCACTTTGCTTGAGATGTGGCACACATCTACCCATCCATTTGGCTTGTCCACCTTGGGATGTGTGCCCCTCTTAGTTATTTAAGCAAGCCTCCTCTCCTCTTGTTTGTTAATGAGAGTTTGGGCTCTGCTTGTTGATTGTACTTGTATTGTTATAATATTTGGAATAAAAAGGAAGGCTTTGGAGGTCACATCCGTGGTGTGAAACAATTGTGTGGATGTTTATTGTTTAGCACTTAATTATATAAGGTAATCATAGATTTACTTTCTTGCATGTAATTTCGTAAAATTGGCCTTTGAAGGAGTGTTGTCACCCATTAGGATAAAGTAAAATTTAGCTAATCAGCTTTTGAGATTTTATTGATTACTTGCATTAGAGATCTTAGATTTGTATGTATTTTCAGTTGAACTAACATACTATCTGAGCTTCTTTTGTAGGTATCATCGATATTTAACGCTTTTGTGCAAGTCTTAAGTTTTTTGCAAGTCCTCATTCTTGGAGAAGTGGCTGGACTAGCCTAGCGCAACCTTCCACAAGCTCCAAGTCCATCAATAACATAGTCCCTCAGCATTTCACCGGAAGACCCCATAGCCCAACGATTCCGCATCTCAAGCTTCTCTCTCTCTTTCCTTCAAATTAAAGTATTCCTGGTTAATTTTCTTTGCATGCAAGTTTAGATCTGTAATATTAAAGTTAGATCTTGAGTAGATCCACTTTTGCATGCATTGATCTATATTGCGCTTTCAAGTTTGCTATCATTCAAGGTAGATCTAGCATAAAAAAATTCATCTTTTAGCAAGTTTTATAGCTAGATCTTAATGCTAAAAGGTAGATCCATTTAAGAGCTTTAATTTCCTTAATTTGGAAAATCTTAGTGCCTATTTGCTTGCTGTCCAAACAGCAAATAAAATCCACTAAGAAATTTGGCTTCTTGCTGATTTTCTTAGTCTTTTTACTAACTTTTTTATCTAACTTTCACTTGATCATTTTTTGCATGAGACTAACAATTTTTGCAAGTTGTTTCAAAAGCATTTTGGGCAAGTTCCCAACAAATTAGCTTGCTGTTTTTCGGCATTTGACGAACATCTAGGAGAAAGTGTTGCCCGTTTTTCGCGGATCCATGGCATCCAGGTCCCCCCAAGGTACCTAATCCTCCCTTTTCTTCCATCAATCTGTAAGTTTGACTGGTCTTGGGTTATAAAAGGCCAGCAAACCTTTCATTTCTAAGATTGTAACTTGACAGAGTTAGTGCGATAACCCACTAGCCTTCTCATCCCCCCTACCCCGGAGCAATTTTGTCATTTTTGCATTCATTTTGCATCTGTCCAATTTTGCTAACTAAACAAGATAAAATCAATCTAAAATAAACCAAGACAACAAAGAAAAACATTTCCTTTCCGCAATTAGTTAGTTTTCATTTTTTAGTTATTTTTCATTTTTGCAAAGTAACAAACCTTCCCCACCAAGGTCCTAGTATGCTCTTTGTCTCGCAAGTCTAACTTGATCTTGGCATGATCAGAAAGTAACTTGAATAGTGCGGAGTAGAATAATTAGGGAAATTTTTACTATTATTTCTCAATATCGAGATCATACTTGCAAATTGCATTCAAGTTCAAGGGGCTACTCATTGAGATTCGTTCTCGCCCCGTTGGAAGTCCTTGTAGTTTCGCTTGTACCCACTTGAGGGATAATAGCTAAAAAGTAACACATGATAGATTAGATCTTTCATTTCTTGCTTACAAATCCTGCAATCGTGAGAGGATCAGCACTATCAGTCCATCTCATTGAATTAACTTAAATCCAAGTGAAATCCTTTAATTAACTAAAATTTCCAAGAGCAATTCAAAACATTTTCATTACAGCATTGCACTTTTGGCACTGGTCTCTACAATATCATTATTTGTTTTATACCTCATTAGCGTATTATCTTTTTCACTAAGCAATCTTTTGACGTGTCATTATATGCTGCTAGAATAAGTTATTTGCTTTTGTTGCATTATTTAACTCCTAGAATTTCTTGTACTTAGCTTAACCAGCTTTAGATTATTTTATTAGGGGCTACCCCCCTTGGCTTCGCTAGGAGTTAGCCTAGACAGAGGAGTCAAATATCAGGTGACAGGAACTCGACTCAAGACTTGCCCCCAAGGCCGCACCCAGTGGATTGAAGATTTCTTCCACGTGACCCGCGGTGCGGATTAGGCGGCAACACAACTAATTATGTAGTTGTTGGTAAATCACTAATGGAGAGGGAACCCATAGTTTTATGGACTCCATTTTCTACCTATTGACCACCTATTTCGACAAGGGGGTCAACTCCATGTGACATGAAGTTATGTACCTGATGGTGCAACCAAGTTGAAGACTTTTTGGTTCTACAAGGCATTTTTTGCCCCGGCACTTCATTTTGTAATTGGAATTTCCGCTCCCCTGCGTGGGATAATAATGTAATGGGTCTGCATGGATCATATTGTAGGTTAGTTGCCTAGGAATTTATCATTAGGGAAGTCATTTCATCGAGTGTTTTTTTCCTCAGGTAATTAAGTTGGCCTAGGCCCCAGCCTTTTTAATTACCCTTGAGTTTTTCACTCCCACAATAATCCTCCAAAGTGGTGAAAGGCATTCTAATGATCGAGCCCTATGGGTGACTAGGGTCTAGGAATATTGTAAATGACCATGCTAGAAATCTCCTAGAGTCTTGCCGAATTTCGTCGAGTCTTAGTAGTTTTTTTTAATTTTTTAAAATTACCTAGCTAATGGTAAATTTAATTATTTTTGATGTAAAAATGTAAAAATTTGGTCCTTGGGATTTTTGATAGGGGTATTTGTACTCAAAAGAAATGGAATGAGACCCCCTACATCCTTGGACCAAGTTTCAGCTCAATTGGACAAGTTTTGCTAGGTCATTGTCCATGAGAAGTCCAAGTCAGTCTAGAGTCAGCAATTTAATTGCTTAATTGACAAAGTCAAAATGTCAATTTTTTGTAATAATGAAGCAAAAAGGTTAGAGAAAGAGTGGGAGATGATTCTAAACCCCTTTCCTAAGTTATAGAAACACTTTTCCTAACTTAAACACCCCCTCACCTAGCCACCACTTCATACAACTCATCTTCCTAAGAAAAGTGTGCCCCCCTTGAGGAGAAAGTCAAGCCAAGTTAAACATTAAAGTGAAAAACCTTCTTTCTCCCTAAGTTCACCCTCCTAAGTCTAATTTGTTATTGGACTTTGTCAAAAAGGTGTTACCTCACCCCCTCACTCATCTACCAAAACCCTAACACTACCAAAACCCTAAAAGTGTGCCCTCCTTGAGATGCTCAATGACTCTTGATTGAATGACACTTGGAGAGCATCCAAGAGGGGTCACTCTTGGCTCCCAAGTATAAAAGAAAGCCTCCCCTCCCTCATTTGCAACATATATTCTCAGTATTGTTACTATGCCAAAATCTTTCCTCTCCCACTCTTCTCTCTAATTCTCTTTTGCTCTTGCTCTTCTCTCAAGCTTGTGGCAAGTATTTGCTCAAGCTTGCTATTGAAAAAAGGAAATCTTTGGAGGATCCATGGTGTTGAGAGTCTTCTTGGTGCCATATAGCAACATATGAGGTGATTTTGTTCTTGATATTTGTCTTGTGCATGCTTAGCTTATAGATCTAAAGTAGGAATTCCAAGCAAAGTATTTTGCTTGGATAGATTTGTGGTAGTATTATCATAGATCTAGTGAGTTCTTTTATTTGGGTATTTCAAAGTATTTTGGTTTACCTCTTAGATCTACTCACTTCCTCTTGGTTTATGTAGCTTTGTATTCAAGATTTGCAGGATTACCTAAGGGTTTCAAATGGAGATTTCAAATCTGGAAATCTTTCTCTGTACATTTCCATTTCGTTTTTGGCATTCTAACAAGATTGGATAGCTCATATAAATCTTATTTACTTGCTGAAATTTACACATAAAATTTTTTGTTATTGCTAACAGAAATTTTCCCAAGTTTTTGGTGTTTTTGCAGCTTTTCGAACAAGTTTTGTTTGCTGATTTGTTGCAGGTCTGCACCAAAATAGGAGGATTTACAGCACATAGGGGGGCCAAAACGTCCAAAATAAGCCTCCTAAGTTGGGGTAATATCTTCCCAACTTTTTCTCCTTCTTCTATTGTAAGCAAGCCCCAAGAGAGTCTCTAGGGCTTGCACTTCTCTTAAAAAGTAATTTTCTGCGTTTTTACTTTTCATTTGCCTACAGCTTGCATAGTGGATTGGCCTAGCCACCCATGCAAAATCGTAAGGCTAGCTCTCAAGTTTTATTTCAGCATTGTTTTTCACTTTAAGTTTGCCCCACTTGTCCTTAAGACAAGGTTGTGTGGCTAGGTTTACTTGCTTTCCTTTTTCAAGTTAAGTTTTTCCTTTCTTGCATTCTTTTGCCTACACCTAGCAAAGATGATTGGCTTTGCCACCCATGTTATATCGTAAGGCTAGTTTAGTTTGTTAGATAGTTGATGGTTTATGCTTCTAGTTGCTCTTTCAAGTTCATGTGATATCTTATTAGTTTAGAAGCATTTAATTTCATTTACTATCTTGCTTAGGCCCATGGAGGCATAATCTATTTCCTTGTATATTTCTCAAGCACTTGTAATGTACATTTCTTTCAAGCACTTAACTCAAGTAACCTTAATTTGTTTAATCAATCTATCTTAATCTCAAAGGGATCAATCTTTTAGTTTAATTAGATCACCCTTAACTGTTGCAACTTTCGCGATCAAACAAGGAATTCGTGGAGGCGGCTTGGGGTGCTAGATCAGGGATGATCTCACGGCACTAGGTGTCCCCCTTGTTGAGCACCCTTGTTTCCTGGATTGACCTGTGGAGCTAGGGTAAGGCCTTGTTTGCCTTGCTTCTTGAGCACCCAACAGTCCTTTTGGCCAAAGCGGTGAGAGTTTTGGGGTAGTCATCTAGTCTAGGATCAACAACTTCACTTAATTAACTACAATTCTAAAATCTACCTACACAACCTTTGGTTTAACTTCATAATCATTTTAAGTGGTTCATGCTCTTTACTTTCTGCAAACACTTTCATTTCAAGTATCTTTCAAGCAGTTTTATTGAGCTTTGTGGTGGTTTAGTTGTTGAGCCTAGAAGTTGCGCATTAGTGCCCATGGAGGCCATTTCTTCAAGTTTTATCTTTCCTATTAAGTTGTGCACTTGGCCCGTGGAGGCTTCCTTTCCTGCATTATCTTATCTCCTCCTAAGTTGCACATTGGTCTCAGCAATCCCTTTGAAGTTGCGCACCTCTCTTGGGGCACTTCATTGTTTAGGTTTGATGTTGTGTTTGCTGTAAATGCAATCTTGATCTGTCTCCTTTCATTCTTGCAAAATCAAAGTAGAGGTTAGATCTAACAAGTGCTTGTTCATAGTTGTATCTTTGTATCTAGTTGTATCATTTAGATATTCTTTACTTTGTTGATAGTTGCTTAAATTCTTTTGTATCTAATCTAACTTGTAAAGTTATTCTTTGGTTTGTTTAGATCTCTTTGTTGTAACTTTAGTTGACCCTTTGCCCAACTTTAGGCACTAGTCTTAGTTGTCTTGGGGAAAGGTTTGCTTTTGCATTGAAATTTTGCATTGCATTGCTTGCCTCTCATATAGGCTAGTTTCCTCCAACCTTAACATATTAAAACTAACTCCTAGAACCCACCTAATAACTCACATAGTAACTAGGGTCTACCCCTCTTGGCTTCCCTAGGAGTAAGCCTAGACGAAAGAAGTTCAAGTCGAGGTGATAGTGGGCTTGAACTTAGGCATTGTGCCTCCGAGGACACACTAAGTGGATTGAGACTTAGTCCACGTTTGCAAGTGTGTATAAGGACGGCAACACTACCCATTGTAATGATTTGATGCTTGAGGATGTGAGAAAAATATCCTTCATCAAGGAGGTCATTGATGGGGCTAGGAGCATCACAAAATTCATACGTAATCATGCATTTGTTCTTCGCCTCCTAAGGAAATTCACAAGAAACAAGAAGTTGTTGCATCCTACAATAACAGGTTTTACCAATAGCTTCATTTATCTTCAATCTATGCTCCAATGTCAATTTGAGTTGAAGCAGATGTTTGTTTGTGATGAGTGGCACGATTTATGCATTTAGCAAAAGACAGGATGGTACTATCATCACTAAACTTGTGTGCATTGATTCTTTCTGGCAAGGAGTGCAAGAAGTGTGCATGGTTAGCAAACCTTTAGTAAAGGTTCTTTGCTTGCTTGATGGGGATAAGCCCACTATGGGCTATGTTGGCGTCCTTATACACACTTGCAAATGTGGAAAAGTCTCAATCCACTTAGTGTGTCCTTGGAGGCACAATGCCTAAATCCAAACCCACTGTCACCTCGATTTGGATTTCTTCCGTCTAGGCTTACTCCTAGGGAAGCCAAGGGGGGTAGACCCTAGTTACTATGTGAATTATTAGATGAATTCTAGGAGTTAATTTTAGTTTGTTAAAGGTACAGAGGTGCTATCCTATATGAGAGGCAGCAAATGCAATGCACACCTTTAATGAAAATCAGCCATTTTCCTAAGGTCAACTAAGACTAGTGCCTAAAGGTTGGGCAAGGGGTCAATTAAAGTTACAACAAAAGATCTAAGTAGAATAAAGAATAACTTTAAAAAATAATGAAAATGAGCTACAATTACAACAATTATCAACAATAAAGAATACCTAAATGATTACACAATATACAAAAGTACAACTACTTACAAAAGAAATGAAAGAAGCACTTGTTAGATCTATTACACCAATGAAGCAATAATTGAACTAACCACTTAATTGATTTTGCAGATATGTAAAAGGAGATAGTTCAAAGATGCATTCACCACAATAGAACAACTTACAACCCAAGCTTAGATGCCCAAAAGGAGAGATGCGCAACTTCAAAATATGTTGCTCAAGGACAAATGCGCAACTTCAAGGGAACCAAAAGCTTGAAAGGAATGCCACCAAGATGACTAATGCACAACTTCAAGGATACACCATTCAACCATTAAGATGCTCAACTGAAAGGATCAATTGCTAGAAAGATAATGCTTGAAAGTAGAGTTGCAAGAAAGTAAAAATCATACACAACTTAGAATTAGATTATGAACTTGAATCTTAGGTTGTGTGAGTAAATTTTAAGGTTGAATTAGGTGAGGTGAAGTTGCAAGCCTAAACTAGGTGACTTACCCTATACTCCTACCGCTTTGGCCAAAATGATTGTTGGGTGCTCAATAAGCAAGGCAAACAAGGCCTTACCCTAGCTCCACAAGTCAACCTGGAAAACTTGGGCGCTCAACAAGGGGGACACCTAGTGTCGTGAGATCATCCCTGACCTAGCAACCCAAGTAGCCTCCACAAGCCTCATTTTTTGTGGTGAAAGTTGTATCAGTAAAGGGTGCTCTAATTACTAGATAGATTATCCCTCCTAAAGCTACAAGTTAATTGATTTAACAAATAAGATTACTTGAGTTAAATGCTCAAGGAGATAGAGCTTGAAAATAAATGAAATGAACAATATGCTAATAGATCCAACTTAAACAAGTTGCCAAAGAAATGAAATGTTTCCAAGAGCTTATACAAGATATTAACAAAAAAGAAATGCTTCTAACTATTATGACATATAAACAATGAACTTGAAAAGAAACTAAATGAAAGTAGAAGCATAAACAACTATGAACAAATTAGCATGTAAAGCTAGCCTTACGATACTACATGGGTGGCTAGGCCAATCCTCTTTGCAGGGTGTAGGTAAACAATTAAGGAAAGTAAATAACTTGAAAGAAAGAGCTAACTACTTGCAACCTCAACAAAAGCACAAGATGGAGGACAAGCCTGTTGGTTTTGTGCCCAAGTGGGTGAATGAAATAAACAAATGAAATAACTTAACTTGAAATGGAAACAAGTAAATCTAGCCACACAACCTTGCCTTAAGGACAAGTGGGGCAAACTTGAACTGAAATGACAAAGTTGAAAATAAATCTAACAACTAGTCTTACGATTTTGCATGGGTGGCTAAGCCAATCCACTATGCAAGGTGTAGGCACAAATAATTAAAAAACGCAAAAAATTGAAACTTAGAGAGAAATGCAAGCCCAAGAGACTCTCTTTGGGATTGCTTACAATGCTAGAAGAAGAGAGAAGAGTTGGATGAATAGTACCCCAACTTGGGAGGTCTTTTCTTGACGTTTTAGGGCCCCAAATGGGCTGCACCTCATCTTTTCTGGTTCAAGTTTGCAAAAATACAGCAAGGTTCAAGTTTGCAAAAAACCAGCAAGAAAAGATTGCTGGAAAAGCTACAAAAGTAACCAAAAACCACAAATATTTTCTGTTAGTGGTAACAGAAATTTTTTGTGTATAAAATCAGCAAGTAAATGTATTTAAATGAACTATTCAAGAGAGTTAGACTGCCCAAAACAAGTATGGAAATGTACAGAAAATAATTGCAGAAATTTTTGGAGGTTTGAGTTGGGTGAAGGGACAAATTTCCAGATCTGAAATTTGTCCACAAAACCCTTGAGTGACCTGCAAAACTTGTGAAGCAAAGCTACAGAAAAGAGAGAGTATGAGTAGATCTAAAAGATGAAACAAAATACTTTGCTAAATCCAAGAAATAACTCACTAGATCTACAATAATACTATCATAGATCTACCCACACAAAATACTTTGCTTGGGGTTTCTACTCTAGATCTATAACAAAATGCATACACAAAATAAACCAAACAATATCACCTCCAATAAGCAAGATGGCACCAAGAAGACTCTCAATGCACCATGGATCCTCCAAAGATTTATTTATTCAATAGAAAAAGGTTGTTTCAAATACTTGCAGCAAGCTTTACACAAGAGCAAGAGCAAATAGAAGAAAGAGAGAAGAATGGGAGAGGAGAGGGAGAGATTTGAGCACAGTAACCATACACTGAAAATAGATGTGTAATGAGGAGAGGTAGGCATTCTTTTATATTTGGGAGAGAAGAGAGACCCTTCTTGGATGAATTACAAGTGTCACACATCCAAGAGAAATAGACAAAGTCAAGGAAGAGTCACTTTTAGGGTTTTGGTAGTGAGTTAGGGTTTGAGGGTGAGTTGTGTTATCCCCCACTTTAGGGATAACTAAGAAGATTATGTCTCGAGCCCATAGGTCCTAGACATGGAGTACCGAGAGCCAGATCAACTTGAGCATGGCCCTGGAGGACCCATCTTTTCTTCCTTCAGCGCCTCCACTTTGTCAGCAACAGCAGCATCCATCACCTCGGCTTGGTCATGTAGCAAAGATGGATCTTGCTCCATGAGGTAATGAGTTTGGGTATCGTGGTATGTGTCACTCTGATCCTCAAAACCTTTGAATATGTGCATTTTATTCCTTTTGTTTCTAACAGGTGCTTGGATCTTATACTTATCCACTTGACCATGTCTGGGGGGAAATGACAAGATGCCCTAGTAAGCTTGTGCCCATAGGTTTTGAGTTGCCTTTGGGGGGGATTCATGAAAAGTCATCGTCCGCTCCCATCATACTTACCACTTTCCATCTTACTCCCGCTCATCCATCCCATTACACTGGTCCAGGCATTGTGTTGGCCAATTATTTAAGGGTTGCACCTTACCTTGTGGGAAGAAGGGGCTAAAGGCTCAGAGAGTAAAAGTAGTTGGCAAATGATAAAAGCCTAAAAATAAAACCTCGATATTCTTTGCCTAGGGATCCCTGAGAAAGCAGTAAAAGGCTTCTCAGCAAGAAACAGAGGGACCCATAAAAAATAATAAAACAAGACCTAGTCAAAGGATAGGGGGTCTCATCACGAGCCAGCCTATTAGGTTCATGGGCATCTAGCGGTATGACACTACTAGCAGCTGGTTACCACGCCAAGGCAGTGGCTCTTGGTGGCATAGCCAAGAGAAAGGGGGTCTCATCATGAGCCAGCTTTCTCATTTCCGTTAAAGTGCTTGTGGGTAACATTGCCACGACTGGTCACCACGCCAGGGCAATGTCCCCTGATTAGCTTCTTAAAAGAAAAAGCAATAAAGAATAAAGATAAAAGGCATGAATGGGCTTGGAAACATTTGCATCCAGGACAGGTGCAACTCACCCTCTATAGAGGCACCCACGGGTAAGCCATGCATTTCCCTGCTATCACTGCACCCCTTGTCCAGACATCCCTTGTCCACCTCATCCATTAACATGACTTGGATTTGATTTCTCCCAGAGACATCCCACATCCAGTGAACACTAGCCCAATAGGACGCCTTGTCACTTTTTCCAAACTTGGCTTGCAGATTTGTGTAATGTCTTTGAGCACTTGACTGAGTAAAAGGGGTTTTATGTACATGTTTAATAAAATTGATGATTAGATGTGATTGACATTGCTATGATCCTTGTGACTTATGAGCCCATGGAGGGCGTATATGTTGATGTGCAGGATCATACCCGACGGACAGGTACCCAGATGGACAAGTACACATGCGGAGATGATTAGTTCGGACCTCCATGGGGCTGAGAGCCCACCAGATAGATGATGAGACCCTAGCAGGGGGCAGAGACAGGTCAGAGGGTTTGCACTGGAGAAGAGGAGGGTGTTCCACCAGAGGCAACCTAGCAGAGCCTTAACCAAGGGGGTTGTGCCCTCTCCACTGGGACGTTGGCCTTGGAAGGCCCATGACGTCACCTAGGACATCTTATGACGTCATCCAACGATATGGGAGTTTTGGGAGGTAGTTGTGGCATATTTGGCACGTGTGGCAACTTCCAAAGGCCCAAGGAGGGCTAACGTTTTGCTGCAGAGGCCCACGTTGCCCTAAAAAGGGCTAACGTCACCCTAAAGGGGCATGACGTCACCTTTATTTGCTTGATTAGGGTTTTATTATGACATTTTAATGTAAAACAGTATTATTTTGTATTTTGGCCTTGTCGGTGTTTTGGTGACCTAAAATTTAATTGAGGTCATTGCTATTGTATAAATAGAGAGCTAAAACTCTCTTATTTTAGATCATCTTTCACTCACTCTTGGTGAGGTCTGAAATTTGTGCCCTCCTTTAGGGTTTTGGCTGAAATTTTGATGCGCGCTTGTTGAAGGAAACTCTTCTTGGCTATTTTGGCATTTTCTTGGTGGAAGGTTTACAACTAGTGTTTGGCCAAATGAATGCTTGGTGGGTGAATTTCTTCAATCCTTCTTTATTGAATGGTTATGGTATTTTTTTACTTGCATTTTGTTATTATAATTTGTTGAATTAAACCCTAGGGAATGAGCACATGTTGGTGTCCTTGTTTCATGTTCCTACTAAGTTATGCTAAGAGCCATTGTATTTGTTGAAGATAGATGTTAGAGCCTTGCCATAGCATCACTCTACGTTTCACCCTTCAAGGTAGTCATTTTTTATCTTGTCATTGAGCTAAAGAAGGAGGAAAACGCACTAAGGCCTAGGGTTTCTACACCTTAGTGAGTCGTTTTCCCCTAGGGTTTGATTGATGAAGCCTTGCCTTAGCAACACTTCATCATCAAACTCTCTTGTCTTTAGCCCTATCATTTACTACTCAAGCTAGCCGTTTTAGTTGTCTTTTGAGCTGGAGAAGGAGGAAGACGCACTAAGGCCTAGGTTTACTACACCTTAGTGAGCCGTCTCCCCTAGGGTTGATAGGTTGAAGCCTTGCCTTAGCAACACTTCAACCATCATATCCCTCTTGTCTTTAGCCCAATCATTATCATTTCGACCCTTCAACTTTTGCAGTGATTTTGACTCCATTTGCCCTAATAGCGCATTGATCTAAGACCTTGTACTTGAGTGCCTTTGATCACAACTTCCAACTACTCTTGAACAATCATTTACTCTTTCTAACCCTAGCTTAGACTAACACCTACTAACCCTATTGTTGTCGTTATATATTTGAATTCTATTAACACTGTGCAGCATTTAAATCCTTTATTTAACAATTGAAAGATTGGCTAGTCGTTGCTTCTCATTTGACATTGATGATAAATTCCCATTACTCATTGTGAAGCTCCCTTAGCGTTTATCGTGAAGTGATATATTGTAATCATTGTTATTGTACATCATTGATTTGCTTCATCAATATTGTCTATCAATTGCTTATTATCAGAAGTCCTTGATTATATAAAGTACTAATCAGCAAGTGATCTTGCACATGTATAGTTTTCTTGTTGCTTTGTCTCGGGCAGGTACACTTTTGGTTATCATTTGTACTTTCGGTTATCTTTATCTTTATTGGCTGATTAGCCGGACTTTCTGATCAGTGGTGACTTGTGAGGGGGGTAAAACTTCTATTTAGCCATAAGCCTTCGCCTTCTCAAAACTCCAGGTCACCAGGGGACGTCTCCCCTGGGCCTACCACCCTAAACAGAAAGAGTTATCCTATTGAGGTGACAGTGGTAGGATAGTCTCAGTTTCGCCAGTTTGCCTTTCTCCCATCCATCCTTTACTCCAACTACAAACTGTGCGATAACAAGGTGTAAATGGGGAAAACAACTTTTCCTATGGTCAAACATTAAGTTAAACACCAAGGAGGGAGAAATTAGGGTTTAGGTGGTTTTCTTCACTTAAACTTTTTAATTCCCACATGTCAATTAACAAGGGAACACCACTTTAAGTTGTTGGCTAAGCAAGGGGGATTCTTTAAGTGGAAAATTACTTTTCCAACTTAGGAAAAATGTTAGGAAATCTTTCCCACTCTCTCTCTAACATTTTTCGCTCAGTTTACAAAAATTGACATTTTTTACTTTGTCAATTTGAAGCAATTAAATTGCTGACTTGGACTGACTTGGACTCTTCATGGACAAAGACCCAACAAAACTTCTCCAATTGAGCTAAAACTTGGTCCAAGGGTGTAGGGGGTCTCATTCAATTTCTTTTGAGTACTCACACCCCTATCAAAAATCCCCTACGACCTAGTTTTTACATTTTTACATCAAATTTAATTAAAATTACCATTAAACGGGTAATTTTAAAAAATTAAAAAAAACTACTTTGACTCGACGGAATTCTGCAAGACTCTAGGAGATGTCTAGTATGGTCATTTACAATGTTCCTAGACCCTAATCGCCCATTGGGCTCGATCATTAGAACGTCTTTCACCACTTTGGAGGATTATTGTGGGAGTGAAAAACTCCAGGGTAATTAAAATGGCTGGTTAGACCAAATTAATTACCTAAGAAAAAAAAACACTCGATGAAAGGACTTCCCTAATGGTAAAGTCCTAGGCAACTAACCTAAAATATGATCCATGCTGACCCATTACATTATTATCCCACGTAGGGGAGCGGAAATTCCAATTACAAAAAGACGTGCCAAGGCCAAAAATTGCCCTGTAGAACCAGAAAGTCTTCAACTTGGTTGCACCATCAGGCACATAGCTTCATGGCACATGGTGTTGACCCCCTAGTTGAAATAGGTGGTCAACAAACTACTAGTATGAGGTTGTGGATAATGCTAAAGAAGTTATCTGATCTTATTATGTGGGCAAGGGTACCCTCGAATATGATAAATACATGACGATCTAGGGTTTGATTGATAATCGATGGACTAGGATGCTCCATTATCATTCATGCAACAACACTTTTCCTCAACCCCGCCTATGCTTACTCATGCAACTTTGATTTCGATTGTGAGGTGATGGAAGGGCTCCTATCATGTCTCTAGAGGATGGTACCCAATGTTGATGCTCGTAGAACTCTTAATCATGAGATGGAGAAGTATCTAGAAGCTAGTGAACTATTTTCCTTTTCTGATGCTATCAATGAAAGGAGTGTTTTGATGCCACGTAAGCCATTAGAATTTAAAATTTCAACTATATTTTATTTGAAAGTTGAATTATGTTTTCTTTATTTCCTATCTTCCACTGTAATGAAATGTAATTTCAGTCTTTTTTTTGTATTTGTTGTAGATTCTTGGTGGTGAAATATGGTATCAATGCACCAAATTTACGAAAAATTGTCATTCGGGTCCTTAGCGAAATTTGTATCACTTCAAGATACAACCCAATTGGAGTGTGTTTTAAAAAATACACTCAAATAAACAAAATAGGTAAGAACTTCAACTAAGAAATTACAATTATTATAATTTATGACTCTCTTAACATATTTATTTCCCTCAAGATTTATTAAATTTATTATGACAATCTGACAAGTTGGATTTCCCATGTCTTAATAATTTGGTATATGTCCACTACAATCCTCAACGGTGGGTGAGATAGCTGGAGAAGATACCTAATGTGGAGGCCATTTCCTTAGCCAATATTAACATATTATCTGAGTGGAGGATGAAGTACAAGGAACCTACTATGGAGGGGGCACCTACGTGGTTAGAGGAGGAGTAGCAACTCCAGGCACAAGGGGCAGGGGAGGAGCAAGAAGAGTGGGGCACAGAGGAGGTGTTTGACATCATGGAGGGTGATGCGGCAACATCAACACCAACTTTTACCAGATTGATATAGCTACACCCACCAGTTGGGGTCTGATAAATTATACAGGACCTTCTAGTGGCAAATGAGCCATAACATTTTCCCGTAAAAGGGGGAGAAGGATTTAATGCTACACAGCTAGCTACTAGATTTGTCATTATAGATTCATACAATTTAACAAACAATTTGCATGCAATTTCATTTTAATGCTTCAAGTTTTCTATAGAAAGGAACTTATGAGCTTCGAACTCTGTTGAGACGAACAAAGTTCGTCACGCACAAATAATCCAAAATATCTGGAATATAGTAAGCAAATCCATACGGACAAATATATATATAAGAATGAATAGTAAGATGATTACAAATGAGAATGAGGGCTCGATTATATACCCACGCAGGGGTGCCCTTCGTCGATAGTCATGTCCTTTGAGACGTCCTTTTATTATTAATAATTATTATTTATTAATTATCATTTAACTATTATGTTATTAATATCTATTTTATATGTATATTTATGTTAATAACATTGTCTTCTCCTTAAAAATGCTTTGTCCTCAAAGCATAATCATTGGAAGGCTTCCCTTCTAACTTTTGTTCTGGCACTCTATGTCTTCTCAAATCTTTTGTGCTTGTAGTTGTGACTCTCGACGAAACAAGATGATATAACCTTCAAATTCCTAAACTAATGTGTTTCATCTTTTGGGGAGTGACCCATCCCAAATCTACCTTCATTGGAACTGTTTGATTATCGATTGTTCTGACAAGGCTTCTCATTTCATGCTTCCATACAAGTTGTCGATTTTGTCTTTGTTCCTTTACAATGTTGTAGTTTAGTTGTCGGTAAAAAGAACATTGTTCATATTCCTCTTGACTTTGTTGTTGGTCATAACGACTCTTGTGATTCAGATGATGATAAGGCACCCGAATCTCTTTTGAATCTTGTTTGTTGGATCTCTCTTCAACTCTTGATACTATTGGTAATTCAACTAGATCGGTGTTTATTCCCTTCTTTGAGGTCTGGATTTTTTTAACTGGAAGCTTCTTGATTTCAATAGGTTCAAGTATTGTTTCTT
>JASDQU011379319.1:28223-38319 GCA_032191745.1 Picea mariana | reverse complement strand
AAGGAAGGACCTGGCAATTTCTCTGGTGGACGTAGCCCACACTGGGTGAACCACGTAAATCTGTGTCTCTCTTGTATTGTGTGTCTTCTGTGTTTTGTTTCTGCATTTGTTTTATTTTATTGCTCCGCGGTCCTGTTTTTCTAACAACATGAGAAGCCTTGATGTATAGGACGTAATCCCAAATTCCTTTGTAGGCTTTGCAAAGGAGGTCATTGAACTCGCTTGTGCCCTACTATTGTGGTAGTAGAAGAAGTGCAGTCCTTGTATGATAAACCTTCGGGTTTGGAGTCATCTTTGGTTTCCCGACATTCTATCTCTCCTTGTATTGACACACAGTCATCTCGATGCAGTCTTCACCCAACGCCGCTCTTGTTTTGAGGAGTGAGGCTTCTTTTGACCATGTCATTAACATTTCTAGTTCTACACCTTCTAAACAAGGGTGAGTTTTACTCTCCCCGAGTACTCTCCCTCCAAGTCTTAGAGAGGTCCCCTTTGACTGGGATGGTCTTGTGGGGTATCAAATTCCTTCTTCTATGCCCTTTCAAATAAGGGGCGTTCTTCGATACATCATTGAGAAGGTAACCTTCGTGAGTATTTTAGCCCCCTCTACTGGGAAAGATCTAGGTTTTCCAAAGCTTGTTTCAGTTGTTTGTAACTTGTTGACCTTTCATATAAGTCCTGCATGGGAGCCCTGGCCTCCCCCATGACACACCGCTTAGAAAACTCCCAATGAGTCTTGTTTAATCTCTTTTCTGACTCTCTCAAAAAGAGAAAAGATTGTCAAGTGAACTTGTCTCTTTCACACTCGTAAATTGGATTTGAAAGGATGTCTATTTGGTGTAAGTTTACCCCTTTTTCAAACCAAGTAGACTAAGATTACGAAAAAAGACATTTTTTGGTGTTAAGTTGTAATCGCATCTCATTCTCTTGCTTGCAGTATTAAGCCTATTGTTGGTTCTCTCTTTTGGATTATAAGCCTATCACCTCAACATTTTGCATCATCAGCCAAGCAGAGCCATGTTTATATCCTTTGTAGCTTGAAACCCTATACCCAAGAGGAAACATTCCCTCGGGTGTCCATATCTCGCATGCACCTCCTTGCATTGAGAATAGGTATGTTTCACCGCTAGAACTAGTTGCTTACTTGCGACACTTGTTTCCTCCTATGTATCATAACATCCATTTGACTACGAAAAAACAAAAAAAGATGGGCGGGGAAGGAATATTTTCTTATATTGGAAACAGTCGTGTTGCCTTTGAACAAAGGACAAAACTTTTGAGTCCACTTGTCATCAAAATTTTGTGTTTAGCATGACCTTAGGAAGCTGAGCTCATTACGCAGAGTTTACTCCCTCGATTAGTTACTCTTCTAGTCCCTATGGAGAGTTTGATTGATGCCTCTTGCATATCAAAGTTTCATCATTGAGTCTATGATGCTAGAGTCTTCCATATGTCTCATGCTCTTGTTCAAAGGATGTTTATCAACCTGTGTCATCCATTCCTCAAAAATCTTGACTTTTCATGTCGGCCATAACCTTGGTATGTCTCAGAATTACATGAAACTATAGTCCTATCATGCACCCTGGTCCTACTTTTATCATTCATAGGTAACCTTGAACCCAACAGTCAATATTTCATCATTGGTCGCTGACTGGGGGGTTTCCCTTGTGTTTGACAACAAGAAATCTATTCACACATTGGGATTCATGCAGTGTCTTGGATGCCATTATCCTTATTGGTGGTTTCCTCTCCTTTTTCAACGATTTTCCTTATTGGTTTCCATTCAAAGGGTATTTTTTGTGTCCCCCTTGCATCTGGCACACACAAAAGATGCACAAAGTCGTTGGTTTGTGAACATGTTCTTTGCTTGATTTCCTCCAAATCATCAAGCTCCTGCTTTGTACCTTGTGCTGAATGATGAGAGATGCCTCAATGCTCTCCTTTCAGTGGGTCTCCTTCCATCAACTTCAGTCCATTTATTCTGGAAATGAGACCTAGAGTCCTATGAGTACCTAGAGGCTTGTAGTCATTAGTGACAGGTTCTCCCACCATCGACAGTTTGGAATACATCAATGTCTCATGATCGATGAATTTTTCAAGTGTTCGACCTGAACGCATTTATTCATACTTGTAAGAATGTATTCAGTGCCTTGATACCTACTTTCATTATCGGTAGGATGTCTCACATTTGTTAACAATATACCTTAATGATCGGTAATAAAATGAAGTCTCATTGTGTTCGACCTCAACTCCTTTATTCACATGATGTAGACTTGCACCTTTGGTGGATCGTGTCGAAGACTTGAAGACATCAGTTCATAGTCACAACTTTCATGAGTTGTTGCTATCTTTCATTGGAACAATACCTATGTGACTTCAGTGATCATGGGAGATCAGATTGTACTTCATTGTATACATATATCTTCAGATTGATTTTGAGATGAGTTTTACTAGGCCTTGTTCATGACTATGATAAGCTTTGGCATGTAGCCACCTTTGTATTTCCTATTCATGGCCATGAACAACTATTTGGTATATTTTCACATGGATCTGCAATTTAATTCAAATTAGCAGCCATGTGTGCAAAATCAGTACAGATTGTGATATTCTCATGAGCAACTAGTTCGTCTAGCTGGGTCTCCATTACTCCACTTCTGGGTATTATAATGTATTTTGGCTATCACATATACTTCTTTGACCTCACACATTAGGGGGCATCTATCATAGCAATATTTATCTCACCCTATGTAAATTTGCTCAGAAGGATTTTTTCCATTTCCCTATGCAGACTTGAAGTCCCTTTTTATAGTTCCTAGAGCTAAAAATAATATTTTTCCACCTATATGTGCCTTAAATATTATACACCATGAATATACGTAGGTTGTACCACTACAACCCACGTACATCGGGTTTTGTGCCCAAAATTAAAAAATGGTGTCGGGTTTCCATGTCACATCACGAGATCCATGATCCTTGACCTTCCATATACTAGAAATGTTCTGACTCAGCCCTTCAGTTCCATTTGAAGGCTATAAATGGGCTATATCCAAGCTGTGGAAAAGAGGAGAATAATTCAACTTTGAGAGCAAAGTTACTCTGGATAAATTATTCACTTCATATTGAGTTTGCATCCCTTTGTCCTTTTAAGCCTGAACACATTGTTCAACCCCCAAGTTATTCCCTACTTGATTGAGAACCTCATTGTCTCTCTTATATGAGCTTGCCTTTGGTGGAGGATTGAATTGGTGGAGGCCCAACTGGAAGGGACTTATTTTCTCGGTTATGAAACATGCCGACACAGAAGTTTGTAACTCATTCACTTTTACCGACTACATTTTAATAGAAATACTCTTTTCTCGTCCAATTAATATCTTGCAAATATTTGAATTGTTGTTCCATGGGCATATTTGTTATGAATGTTGATGGATTATGCTATTGAATGTGCTAACTTTATATATTATCACCATATTCTTGTGTTTCTTGGTTGTTGAGGAAAAGTTTCAGGTGTGTTTCTTTGAGTCAAGTGCTCAATGATGGACTTCATTGAATGTTCGGACGAGATAGGCTCTTTATATTGTCTTGTTAGCATATTTGCTTATATATCATACTTGATATTAGAGTTGATTTCTGCAGTCATTTCCGTTTGTTGTGGTTTACCCCTGGCCATAGTAAGATTTTACCTCGTAATAGAATTTTCTTGTGTGAAAGAGTTTTTTTTTAGCACACTCTCCAAGGCCGTCAACAACAACAATCCTCTTGCTAAACAATACAATATGTTTTTCTAGCTCACTTGGTTAAAAGTTGCCTTATTAAGTAAGAGGTCTTGAGTTCAAGTCTCTCTTTTTGTTACTTTTTTTGAAAAATTTCATGCTCCATTGTAAAGTGTATTTCACTTCAATTATAAAAGTCAATCACTATAAGTAGCTTTAATATTTTATTTTAGGGTTATTTATTTTGCATGCATCTTTTCCGTTATAAAGTAATTTCATTGTAAAAGTGATCCCCAGTTATTTCTATAAAAGTGGGTCACTTCATAAAGCAATTTACACCACCACGTAGTCCTTTGGTTATTGTTTATGCATTTTTTTTAAAAGTGCATAACTTTCACATCCGAAGTCCGTTTTCAGTGCCGTTTTTTTTAAAAACCACCTAATATTTCGAGATATTTCCATCCAGATCATCAATTTTAGTTTTTAAATCCATATTATCTACATATTTAATATGGCTTCTTCAAGTAATATTTTTCTTACCAACACCAACTACTTCCAATGGAAATCCCATATGGAGGATTTATTAAGAAGTAAAGGCTTGTACCAGATTACCTTAGGAAAGGAAAAATAACCTATTGATGTTGAAAGAAAAGTCAAATGGGATAATAGGAATGACAAAGCATGTGGACTAATCGAAATGTTCATCTCTCCTGATATAAGGTTCCACCTTAAATAAATTGATGACCTTGATGAAGCTTGGGAAAATATTGAATCTGTGTTTGGTAAACACAATATTATTTGAGCACAACAGTTAGAAAATCAAGTACTGACTTTAATTCCAAGTGATTTTTCTTACATTGAAGACTATCTATCTAAGTTTAAAACACTCAAAATTTTATGTGAAGAATGTAAGATAAAGATGGATGAAGAGTGTTTCATCTATCTTCTTCTTTCTAAGCTAGGTAGTGCATATTATGTGTTTGTATCTACCTTTTATGCCATGAGAGAGGCTTTAGGGAAATCTTATCAAAAACCTACTCTTGAGTCCTTTTGTGATGCTTTGATTAGAGAGCAAGATAAGCTTGTACAACTTGGAATGATCAACACTACATGTACCTCCAACAAAGCCTTAGTCATCCATCATAAAGATAAACCCAAGAATCCCAAGAAGAAACATCCTCACCACAACAACAAGCAACATAAGGGTCCCAAACCCACTCAGACAACTTCTTCTCCTAATGGTGACAAAGGAATAAAATATAAAAATAAGAAGACTGCCAAACATTGAAAATTTTGTGATAAATACGGTCATGATGAGTCCAAATGTTTCAAGAAGATGGCAGCTTTAGAAGCAACGATGAAGAAGCACAACATTAGTTTTGATTCTACTTCTTCTTCTTCTTCTCATGGACATGCAATTTATGCTTCTGGTTTCTCCTTCAATACAACTTATACTTCTTCTTATGATGAGTGGCTTATTCATTCTGGAGCATATTATCATATGGCTAGGGATAAAGACATATTTTCTGCTATAAATGAATGTAACACCAAGAAAATGTTTGTTGGTGATGATAGATCTCTTAGTGTTGTAGGATCTGGAACAGTTCAAGTAGAAAATGGTCAATTCAATGATGTATTATGTGTTCCAAGTCTTTCTTGTAACCTTCTATCAATATATTAAATCACTCATTCAAGTGAAGGTAAAACCGTAGATTTTTCACCTCACCAAGTTGTAATCAAGGATCTAAAAGATCCTAAGGATGTTCTTGCAACTGGAATTGTTGATGATATTACCAGGTTGTAAAATTTTGACAACTTTGGGTCATCATCTTTTTCATTAGTTTTTGTTTCTCATAGCGATGACTTGAGCAAACTTTGGCATGAGTGGTTTGGAAATCTAAACTATCGCTCATTGCAGCAACTATGTAATCAAAAGATGGTGACTGCTCTTCCTCATGTTTCATGCAGAGATGGTGTTTGTGCCAGTTGTGTTCTTGAAAAAAATCATGGGGAGAATTTTGACAAACATGCATCTTGGCATGCCTCGGGCCCTTTGCAGCTTGTTCACAGTGATTTGTGTGGTCCATCTGTTCTCCTTATTTTTCCGGGTGCAAGTATTTCTTAACTTTCATTGATGACTTTTCCATACGTACTTGGGTTTACTTCTTAAAACTCAAGAGTGAATTTTTTGACAAGTTTTTGGCCTACAAGGCCCGTATAGAAAATAAATATAGACATCAAATTCAAAGGTTAAGAACAAATAATGGAGGTGAATATGTGAACAATAATTTTACAAGTTACTACACTACAAAGGGCATCCAAATGCAACACATTGTTCCATATACCCCAAAACAATATGGTGTTACTGAGAGAAAGAACCACACATTAAAAGAAGTGGCTAATTGTATGATCAAATCTAAGGGATTAAGTCTAAAGTATTGGGCGGAAGCCATCAACTGTACAAATTACATAGTAAATTAAACTCCCATAAAGGCTCTTAAAAATATAACACCATAAGAATCTTGGACTAAAATTAAACCATATGTAAGTCACTTCTGTGTATTTGGTAGTATAGCATGGGCTCACATTTCTGATGAGAAAAGGAAAGCATTGCAACCTAAAAGTGAGAAGTTTATATTTTTTGGTTATTCTAAAGATGTCAAAGGTTATAGACTTCTTCAACCACATTGTAATGAAATTATTATTAAAAGAGATGTTAAATTTGATGAAAATATCTTGTCCTTCGAGCCTAATTCGGTGTTTGTTCCTTCTTCGGCCTGTGAGCCATCTTCAACGTTTGTGCCTTCTATTGTTCCTATTTTGGTTTCTTCTTCGGATGATGACAGTGAGGATGAAAATAAACCTCTGCCTACTCACCTTACTCCATATGAGTCCTTTGAACCTGAACCAGCACCAATTCCATCTCCACCGCTTCCTAGATGGGTCCGTTCAACATGAGAAGCAGTTGGTGATCTTGTCGGTTATCCTTCAGATCAGCATCAGACACGTTCATAGTTCCAGCGAGCCTCTTCTCTTTTGGCTCAAGTTTCAGAGACCCATGATCCAGATACATTTGCAGAAGCTTCAGGTCATCCATATTTGGATACAACAATGAATGAAGAGTATAGTTCTTTAATGACAAACAATACTTGGGATCTTGTACCTCTTCCAAAAGGAAGAAATCTTGTCAGATGTAAATGGGTCTACATAACTAAGTATGCATCATATGGAAGTGTTGAAAGACACAAGGATTGATTAGTTGCCAAAGGATTTTCCCTAGTTGAAGGAATTAACTATAATGAAACCTTTTCCCCTATAGCCAAAATGAATTCCATATGCCTTGTTCTTGCCCTTGTTTCCTCACATAAATGGGAGGTCCATCAGATGGATGTTAAATATGCCTTCTTGCATGGAGATTTGAAAGAAGAAATCTACATGGAACAAACTCCTGGCTATGTCCAGAATGAATCTAGCCTTGTTTGTCGCCTTAAGAAATCTTTGTATGGTCTTAAGCAAGCTCCTCGAGCTTGGTATGCCACAATGGACAACTTTCTTATTGCTATTGTATTCTCTAGATGCCATTATGATCCTAATGTCTATACCAAGAAAGTAGGAAGACACCTCATAATAATTTTCCTTTATGTTGATGACCTTATCCTTATAGGTAGTGACTCAAAAATTTTAAACCATCCTTAAGAATAAATTTGAAATGATGGACTTAGGCTTTTTGCACTATTTCCTTGGCCTCCAAGTTTTGAAAACCAATGAAGGAATTTTTCTTTCCCAATATAAGTATGCTTGTGACCTTCTTCATCGCTTTCACATGGACAATTTTAAGCCAACCCCTCCTCCCTTCCAGTCTGGAGTCAAGCTTACTGCCACCTGTACTTTCCTCGAAGTTGATGCCACCTTGTACTGTCAGTTAGTTGGTGGCCTCTTATACTTGACTCATACTCATCATGATCTTTCCTTTTTTGTTGGTCTTGTTTCCCAGTATATGCAAATATACCATGAAATCCATTGGAAAGAAACTAAAAGGATACGTCGTTATGTCTGTGGTATAGTTCAGTTCGGGATACATTACAGTTAAAGGGGGGCTCCTTTATTGGTTGGCTTCATTGATTCAGATTGGGTTGGCGACCTTGATGATCAGAAGTCTACTGCAGGTTATGTTTTCATCCTTGGTTCATGACCTATCACTTGGGCCTGTAAGAAACAACAAACTATTACACTTTCTTTAGTAGAGGCATAGTACCGAGCAGCGATAAATCCAAGTCAGGAAGCCCTATGGCTTCAATAGATTCTTTTAGATTTTGGATTCTAGCAGCAACATCCAACCAACCTTTGGTGCGACAATCAGAGTGCCATTCATCAGAAATCTCATTCATGATCAAGTTATTGAAGTGCTCTTTTTCCCTACAGAAGATCAAGTTGCAGACATTTTGACAAAGTCTCTTATAGAAGCGAAGTTTTCCAAAATTTGATCTATGTTAGGAGTTTGGGAAGTTGTCATCAAGGGGGGATAGGCTCTAATGCCTCCTTCCTTCTATTTTGTCACTATTGTAAATCCTTCAATCCTATCCCAAGTTGTTCTTAAGGGGGGATGTTAAGATATTTATAAACTTAGGAGTTAGTTATGATCTACTTGGTCTAATGTGTCGTTAGGTAAAAGTGTGTTTCTTAGTGTGTGTCTTAGTGTGCATTAGTATGCATTTGTAGTTAGGAAATCCGACGGTTGTGATATGTTCCCGACATAGAGTGGTCTGACGGTTCATATTATCCTCGGAATTAAAGGCCATTGATATGTGGCTTAACATCCGATTGGTCCATGATATCTATTTAAATAGCATGGAGGGTCATTTGTCGATGATCGATTGTGAGAAACTCTCTTGTAAAATCTCTTTGTAATTTTTTTCTTTTTCATTAATAAATTGCTCCAAGTGGTCGCGTTGGTTGGGGTCGTGGATGTTTCCCTGTAGGGGCTTTACCACATCAAAACATCGTTGTGTTGATATTTGATCTAGGTGTGTGAGTGGTTACTAAAGGTGTTTGTCCTTTGTTGGAATACATGTGTTGTCAAACAAATCATATGCAAACAAAGGGAAGGGTAGTATTCCCAAGACTACTTTTTCTCCAAGTGCATCCTCTTAGCAAACAAACCCTCATGTTACTAAGGGTACTCAACATAAATATTTTTCCACCTATTTACCTTACTCTTATAAATACAACATTCTCAAGCAACTAGCTACTATCAAAGTATATTCTTCTTTACTAGATATGGTCATCACCCCAGAGAAACAAAGCCATCTGAAATAATTTATGGAAGGTAAAACTTCTACCATAGCTAGTTTATCTGAAGAGTCAATGAAGAAGAATTGTACATAAATAAATTAGTTGTATATAACCTTAGGAGCTATGTAAAAAATACTCCCTTCTATGTATCAGTAAAAATAATGGATAAAATTTCCCATTGTTGTTTAATCGATGGCGGGTCAGGTCCAAATGTTATGTTAAAAATTATAATGGAAGAGTTGGGTCTATCAAGTACCAATGAGAATTCAAAGAGCACATTGTCTTATAATAGTGAGAAATAAGTCACAATTGGAGAAATCAAAGATATAACATTAGTTTTGTGTGCTCATCCATAGATTAAAACCACCTGCAACATCCAAGTTATAGATATGTCAGTTAGTAATTATTCTATCATCTTAGGAAGAGATTGGTAGGAATTAACTGGTGGGTACATTTATTTAGATGGATCACACATGTCCCTCCCTAAAAATGGAAAAAATTCTAGTGTTCTCAGGGATGGACAAATCTCTCTATATATTAAGAGTCTTCCACAACCTCATGTAAATTATATTGAGGAAGACCTAGGTGTATATTCTATTTTTCTTGAAGAAGATGATAATTATGTTTTACCCTCTTCAAAGCCTAAAGACAAAAAGTGGCACATGCACTTTGATGGTGCGTCTTCAATTTAGGGTAATGGTGTAGGTATTATATTGTACTCTCTCATAGGAAAGATAGACAATTTTTGTTATGATTAGAATTTTCTTGCACCAATAATATTACAGAGTTTGGAGCTTCGATCCTCGGTATTGAAAATGCTTTTAATATTGGCTGCTATCATCTTACTATGTTTGGGGATTTTGAATTAATTGTAAATATGGTTAGGAGAATTTAGAATCCCTCAAACAAGTTATTGAAAAGTTATACACAAGTAGTGTGGTATTTGATTTCATTTTTTTTTTCTTTTAACACCACTCAAATCAGGAGAGAAATGAATTCAATGGTTGATATGCTTGTTGTTTTTGTTGCAAACCCTTCAAAGAAATTGTTGCCTCAAAGTCTTGATTGTACATTCATGTCTTTATATCATCCAC